>PVKP010015094.1:0-51266 GCA_004027715.1 Plecturocebus donacophilus
GGTAATGAAATATCTTTTTTTTAACTCAGTTGCACAGCCTAGGTGAATATTTCCAGGGAGCTATGTCACATAAATCCACATATACCTTGTTTCCTTGTCATAAAATAATCCTAATCAACTAGGTACATTGTGCTAAAATATTCCACAGATAAGGATTGTCTTGCTAGCAAGAACCACTTGGTTGGCTCACTGTGAGGTCTGTGAGGAGGATAATTAGACTGAAATGAGCCTGAATCTCTTGTGTTAACCCCCACACTAAAGGAAATGAATGTGTAGAAAGCCTATTACTTTCATTGTTGGCTTCCCAGTGAAGCAGCCTAAAGATTTTTATTAATATTAATATGCGCAGGCACTATCCCAACACAAAGCACTCTCTCTTTCTCTCGCTCAACTTAGTTAGCTTTAAGGCTTCTAAGTCTGTAAAAGTATAGTTTGACATGTCAGAAAAGAAGTTTGTAGTCAATTTTAACATTATGAAAATAGTAATATTTAATATCTAGGATTTAATTGTGCTATGTTAACTTTTCAAAAACTAAAAGTTTTCTAAAAGATGAGATCTAAAGCTGTCATTAAAGGAAAAATTGACATCTTTGTATTATTGGTAGAAATTGCTTAGCACTCTATTCCAATAAATAATAATAATATCGACAATAAATAATAAAACACCACCCCTGGCAGTATTTTATTATTGATTACAAATGAAACTAATGTGTCATTTGTTGGTGAAAATAATAAATATTAAAGTGAGCAATAAGCCATTTTGAAGCAATAATAAAAGATGTGATTTTTAATTAGTTCTTTTTTGCTTTCATTTCTTCTGCTACTGAATTATTTGATATTTTATGAATTGGTTGATGTTTGCCATTGGTAGACGTTCAAAAGAAAATAAAAATAGAAGATTATTCTCTTTTGTAATGTATGCATTAGTAATGCTGCCTCTATTAAAAGAATCTGTAAATCCTACAATACATGAAACTGTTGGTGTGTTGATCAATCTTAGCTTCTTTGGGTTTTTTCTATTAATAGCCATCCTCCATTTTTGGATGACAAAAGGTGGACTGGACTTTAGTCCATTCTTGATCTTTGTGTATAGAAGTGGAAAAATCCATTTGAGCTAAATGGGCCCTTCTGACTTTACAGCTTTGACCTAACAATTCATTAGTGATCTCTATGGTAGGTTGAGGGGCTAGTTTGTAAGACATTGAAGCACACCCTATCAACAATGACTATTTGGTAATTTAGTCTAATCTTTGGATTTCCCACTGGTTGAGATACAATTTTGAGTGGACTTTTAGATGAGAATTTAAAGAGTTTATGAAGCCATCTCTAAAGATGACCAGGGGCCGGGCGTGGTGGCTCATGCCTGTAATCCCAGCACTTTGGGAGGCCAAGGCAGGTGGATCACCTGAGGTCAGGAGTGTGACGAGCCTGGCCAACACGGTGAAACCCAGTCTCTACTAAAATTAAAAAAATTTAGCTGGGCGTTTTTTTTTTTTTTTTTTTTTTTTTTTTTTACAAGTGGCAGGCACCTGTAATCCCAGCTACTCAGGAGGTTGATGTAGAAGAATCATTTGAACTTGGGAGGCGGAGGTTGCAGTGAACTGAGACTGCCATTGCGCTCCAGCCTGGGCAACAAGAGTGAAACTTCGTCTCAAAAAATTAAAAACAAAAACAAAAACAAACCAGGAGCAAATTAATCACAGTGAATTCCATGTTGCTCAAAAGATATTACAATCAGAAAAAGCATGAAAAATAATCTGAGCAAAAAGACAAAAAGGATCATTACACATCTTTGCTATATAGTTCTACTCCTCTTTTCCTTATATCTCTTTTGTATATCCACCACGGCAATCGACTTGTATCTTTATGTTCAGATCAAAAATTATGACCTGCCCTTGGGATTATCTCCTCTTGCTCTTGGTCCCACCTATATGTCCCAATATCTTACATAGCTTTACCAAAAACAAGTAAAAATCCTTAGAGATCCTTGATTTTTTTCTTCTTATTCATGGTTCAGTTAATGTCTGTAGAACTAAACTCTTCTGCTATATTGATTCAGTCATTTTCTCTCATTGATTTCCTCTATAATAGTTACAGACTTCAGTTTCCTAAATCCTAAGAATTTTAAGATATACGACGGAATGTTTCCCAGTGGTAATTTGTTAGGAGCAGCTACATGTTAAGTCTATTGCTGTAATTTGAGTGGAATCTTCCGTCAGAGGTCTGTCCAATTCCTGAAGAAAGAACTATCTGGGTTGCTGTGTTTCATGTGCAATTGCAGATGACCTTCTCTTGAATTTCCATCTGCAATGTTTTCTGTAGTCTCCATGACAAATCATGTTGTCATACATTTTATTAATTAAAGAAATTTAAGACCATCTCGCCCCATGAGGTCTATAGATTCCCTTGTCTGACACAAACTCCCTTATCTCCCAAAGTTCTCAATTTCTGGATGCTTCCACTTGCCTTATGGTACTCATAAATATATATAATATATATATATATAATATATATTTTATTGCACTTTAGGTACTGGGGTGCATGTGCAAAACATGCAGGATTATTGCATAGGTACATACATGGCAATGTGGTTTGCTGCCTCCATCCCCCTTCACCTATATCTGGCATTTCTCCCCGTTATCCCTCCCTAACTTCCCTACCCTCTGCTGTCCCTCCCCTAGTCCCCCCCAACAGACCCCAGTGTGTGATGCTCCCTCCCTGTGTCCATGTGTTCTCATTGTTCAACACCTGGCTGTGAGCGAGAACATGTGGTTTTTGTTTTCCTGTTCTTGTGTCAGTTTGCTGAATATGATGGTTTCCAGATTCATCCATGTCCCAACAAAGGACACGAATTCATCTTTGTTTTTATGGCTGCATAGTATTCCATGGTGCATATGTGCCACATTTTCCTTCTCAAGTCTATCCTCTATGGGTATTTGGGTTGGTTCAAGGTATTTGCTATTGTAAACAGTACCACAATGAACATATATGTACATGTGTCTTTATAACAGAATGATTTATAATCGTTTGGATATATAATCAGTAATGGGATTGCTGGGTCAAATGGAATTTCTATTTCTAGGTCCTTGAGGAATTGCCACACTGTCTTCCACAATGGTTGAACTAATTTACACTCCCACCAACAGTGTATTAGTGTTCCTATTTCTCCACATCCTCTCCAGCATCTGTTGTCTCCCGGTTTTTTAATGATTGCCATTCTAACTGGTGCGAGATGATATCTCAATGTAGTTTTGATTTGCATTTCTCTAATGACCAGTGATGATGAGCATTTTTTCATATGTTTGTTGACCTTGTAAATGCCTTCTTTTGAAAAGTGTCTATTCATATCCTTCGCCCACTTTTGAATGGGTTTGTTTCTTTTTTCTTGTAAATCTGTTTTAGTTCTTTGTAGATTCTGGATATTAGCCCTTTGTCAGATGGGTAGATTGCAAAAATTTTTTCCCATTCTTTTGGTTGCCGGTTCTCTCTAGTGATTGCTTCTTTTGCTGTACAGAAGCTCTGGAATTTAGTTAGATCCTATTTGTCTATTTTGGCTTTTGTTGCCAATGCTTTTGGTGTTTTAGTCATGAAGTCCTTGCATATGCCTGTGTCCTGAATGGTTTTGCCTAGATTTTCTTCTAGGGTTTTTATGGTGTTAGGCCTTATGTTTAAGTCTTTAATCCATCTGTAGTTAATTTTAGTATAAGGTGTCAGAAAGGGGTCCAGTTTCTGTGTTCTGCACATGGTTAGCCAGTTTTCCCAACACCATTTATTAAACAGGGAATTCTTTCCCCATTGATTGTTTTTGCCAGGTTTGTCAAAAGATCAGATGGTTGTAGATGTGTGGCATTTCCTCTGAGTCCTCTGTTCTGTTCCATTGGTCTATATCTCTGTTTTGGTACCAGTACCATGCTGTTTTGATTACTGTAGCCTTGCAGTATAGTTTAAAGTCAGGTAGCGTGATGCCTCCCGCTTTGTTCTTTTTGCTTAGAATTGTCTTGGCTATGCAGCCTCTCTTTTGGTTACATATGAAGTTTAAGGTGTTTTTTTTCCAGTTCTGTGAAGAGGGTCATAGGTAGCTTGATGGGGATAGTGTTGAATGTATACATTACTTTGGGCAGTATAGCCATTTTCACAAAATTGATTCTTCCTAACCATGAGCATGCAATGTTTTTCCATCTGTTTGTGTCCTCTCTTATTTCCTTGAGCAATGGTTGGTAGTTCTCCTTGAAGAGGTCCTTTACATCCTTTGTTAGTTGTATTCCTAGGTATTTTATTCTCTTTGTAGCAATTGTGAATGACAGTTCATTCTTGATTTGGCTCTCTTTAAGTCTGTCATTGGTATATAGGAATGCTTGTGATTTCTGCACATTGATTTTGTATCCTGAGACATTGCTGACGTTGCTTATCAGTTTCAGGAGATTTTGGGTTGAAACTATGGGGTCTTCTAGATACACAATCATGTTGTCTGCAAATAGAGACAATTTGACTTCCACCTTTCCTAATTGAATACCCTTTATTTATTTTTCTTGCCTGATTGCTCTGGCTAGAACTTCCAATACTACATTGAATAGGAGTGGTGAGAGAGGGTATCCTTGTCTAGTGCCAGATTTCAAAGGGAATGCTTCTAGTTTTTGCCCTTTCAGTATTAATACTGGCTGTGGGTTTGTCATAAATAGCTTTTATTATTTTGAGATATGTTCTGTCGATCCCTAGTTTATTGAGAGTTTTTAGCATAAAGGGCTGCTGAATTTTCTTGAAGGCTTTCTCTGTATCTATTGAAATAATCATGTGGTTTTTGTCTTTGGTTCTTTTTATGTGGTGAATTATGTTTATAGATTTGCATATCCAGCCTTGCATCCCTGGGATGAAGCCTACTTGATCATGATGGATAAGCTTTTTGATGTGCTCTGCAATCTATTTGTCAGTATTTTATTGAAGATTTTTGCATCTATATTCATCATGGATATTGGCCTGAAGTTTTCTTTTCTTGTTGAGTCTCTGCTGGGTTTTGGTATCAGGATGATGTTGGTCTCATAAAATGTTTTTGGAAGGATTCCTTCTTTTTGGATTGTTTGGATAGTTTCAGAAGGAGTGGTACCAGCTCCTCTTTGTATGTGTTGTAGAATTCAGCTATGAACACATCTGGACTTGGGCTTTTTTTTTGGTTGGTAGGCTATTAATTGCTGCCTCAACTTCAGCCCTAGTTATTGATCTATTTAGGGTTTTGACTTCTTCCTGGTTTAGGCTTGGGAGTGTGCAAGTGTCCAGGAAATTTATCCATTTCTTTCAGGGTTACTGGTTTATGTGCATAGAGTTGTTTTTAGTAATCTCTGATGGTAGTTTGTATTTCTGTGGAATCTGTGGTGATATCCCCTTTATCACTTTTTTATTGCATCTATTTAATTTTTCTTTCTTTTCCTTTTTATTAATCTGGCTAGTGGTCTATTTTGTTGATCTTTTCAAAAAATCAGCTCCTGGATTTATTAATTTTTTGAAAGTTTTTTTGTGTCTCTATCTCTGCCAATTCTGCTATGATCTTAGTTATTTTTTGTCTTCTGCTAGCTTTTGAGTTTTTTGATCTTGCTCCTCTAGCTCTTTCAATTTTGATGATAGGGTGTCAATTTTAGATCTTTCCTTGCTTCTCATGTGGGCATTTATTTGTATAAATTTCCTCTAGACACTGCTTTAAATGTGTCCCAGAGATTCTGGTATGTTGTGTCTTCGTTCTCATTGGTTTCGAAGAACATCTTTATTTCTGCCTTCATTTCATTGTTTATCTAGTCAATATTCAAGAGCCAGTTGTTCCGTACCCATGAAGTTGTGCAGTTCTGAGTTAGTTTCTTAATCCTGAGTTCTAATTTGATTAAACTGTGAGTCTGATGGGCTTCCCTTTGTGGGTAACCCGACCTTTCTCTCTGGCTACTCTTAGCAATTTTTCCTTCATTTCAACCCTGGTGAATCTGACAATTATGTGCCTTGGGGTTGCTCTTCTTGAGGAATATCTTTGTGGTGTTCTCTCTATTTCCTGGACTTGAATATTGGCCTGGCTTGCTAGATTGGGGAAGTTCTCCTGGATAATATCCTGAAGAGTGTTTTCCAGCTTGGATTCATTCTCTCCCTCACATTCAGGTACACCTATCAAATGTAGATTAGGTCTTTTCCCATAATCCCATGTTTTTTAAGGGCTTTGTTCATTTCTTTTCACTCTTTTTTCTCTAATTCTGGCTTCTTATTTTTATTTCATTGAGTTGATCTTCAATCTTTGATATCCTTTCTTCTGCTTGGTCGATTCAGCTATTGAAACTTGTGCATGCTTTACGAAGTTCTCATGCTGTGTTTTTCAGCTCCATCAAGTCATTTATATTCTTCTCTAAGCTGTTTGCTCTCGTTAGCATTTTGTCAATCCTTTTTTCAAGGTTCTTAGTTTCTTTGCATTAGGTTAGAACATGTTCTTTTAGCTCAGAGAAATTTGTTATTACCCACCTTCTGAAGCCTGTTTCTGTCAATTCATCACACTCATTCGCCATCCAGCTTTGTTCCTTTGCTGGTGATGAGTTGTGATCTCTTGTAGGAAGAGAGACATTCTGGTTTTGGGTGTTTTCATCCTTTTTGTTCTGGTTTCTTCCCATCTTTGTGGATTTATCTACCTCTGGTCTTTATAGTTGGTAATTTTTGGATGGGGTCTCTGAGTGGACATCCTCTTTATTGATGATGAAGTTATTTCTTTCTCTTTTTTTGTTGTTTTTCTTCTAATAGTCAGGCCCTTCTACTGTAGGACTGCTGGAGGTCCATTCCAGACCCTGCTTGCCTGGAGATCACCTGCAGTGGCTGCAGAACAGTAAGGGTTGCTGCCAGTTTCTTCTTCTGTTATCTTCATCCCAGAATGATACCCACCAGATGTCAGCCTGAGCTCTCCTTTATGAGTTGACTCTTTGGATATATGGGGGTCAGGAAGCTGCTTGAGGAGACAATCTGTCCCTTATAGGAGCTCAAGTGCTGAGCTGTGAGCGCCCTTGTTCTGTTCTGAGCTTCTGGGCAGGTACGTTTAAGTCTGCTGCAGTGGAATTCATAACTGCCTTTTCCCCCAGGTGCGCTGTCCTGGGAAGATGGGGCTTTTTAAAATAAGTTCCTGACATGCTGCTGCCCTTTTTCAGAGCTGCCCTGCCCAGCAAGGAGATAGCTTAGTCACATTCTACCAGCAGAGGGATTGCTGAGCTGCCGTGGGCTCTGCCCAGCTGCTGTGTGAACTTCCTTGTGGTTTTGTTTATAGAGGTATAGTTAGAACTGCCTTGGTAATGGCTGTCCACCTCAGTAATGGCAGACTGCCTCTGTAATGGCAGACTGCCTTGGAAATGGCAGACTGCCTCAGTAATGGCATACTGCTTTGGTAATGGCAGACTGCCTTGGTAATGGTGGACTGCCTCAGTAGTCATGGACTGTCTTGGTAATGGCGGATGCCCTTACCCCCAACAGACCTGGACAGTCCTGGGTCCAGCTGCGCTTACTGTGAAACTCTCAATCCAGAGCATTTCAGATTGCTGGTCTTTGTAGGGGTGGGACTCATCGAGCCACATCACTTGGCTCCCTGTTTCAGCCCCCTTTTTTTACAGTTGAATGGGCAGCTCTGTCTCCCAGGCATTCCAGGCACCAGTTGAAACAGTCACCCAGATTTGTGTGAGTTTTTGTGCAGAGATGTGCTGCGCCAGCTGAAACAGCAATGCTGGAAACTCGTGATGTTTTTCAGCCTGGGAATCTCCTGGTCTGTGGGCAGTAATAACTCATTTGGAAATGTGGTGTTCAGTCACCCTCTGCATTGTTCTCACTGGGAACTGTACTCCAGAGTTGTTCCTATTCGGCCATCTTGGATCAAGACCACTCATAAATATTTTGACAAAATTCTTCTAACCCTAAACACTTTTTGAACATTTCCTTTACTTTCCTTTTCTCATTGAAAGCTTGGCCCTTCCTTGGGGGGTAACAATTTGTTGGCAGCATCCTTTAACAGAGACAGTCTTTTTTTTCAATTTTCTCATCCCCAGGACTAGAGGTGGCATGGTGTCTTTTTGCCTGCCGACAGCCTCTTCCAGAATATCCTCTTTTAAAAAGACCAGCTTTGGAGCTCATGACATTGCCATGTGGCCACGTCACTTTCCCTCTCTCTCCAAGGGTCAGCCATTGAAGGAATGCATTGTCTGTTGAAAATTTTAGCATGGGATTCACAGGCAGTGCTTTTGTTTTAGTAAATGAGGATTTAAAAATTCATGGGTTTTAACGTCATGTACATATTGACATCTTGGGGAGATTTACAAAATAATAAAGCCTGCTCTGGTTCCCCAGAGAGATTCAGATTCTGTGACTTGGGCTCTGCGTTCAGAAGTTCCCCAACCGAACATAATGCATAGGCAGGATTGAAAACTACACACATAAATGATCTTTTCAACATCTTGGTATTTCCATTTCTTGATCTCTTGCATGGTTTTCCTTGTTCCTAACTCTGACATGCATTCCCGTATTCTCGACATTCTCATTACTGACAACCAAAAACATAGACAATCTTTCCAATGCCTTCATATTTCTATTTCTTTATGTTTCTCTTTAATGTTTTTCCTTGTTCCTGAGTCTGGCATGCATGCCTATATACTCCACCTTCTCATCACTCAAAACTCTGACACCAGTTTAAATGATTTGCATCCTCTAATTACTATTTATCACTTTTCATTTCTGTTCCTCACACTGACAGTCTTCATCTCTGCTAAGACTGAAATTTACTGTTTTTTGTTTGATTTTTACCATTTCATTGCTATCTGTTGCCCTGTTCCTGTTCTTATGGCCACTCTTACCTATCTTCAATGACGTGTACCATCATCATATTCCTTGCTTGCCTTCACCTATGACTCCCTTTATCCTCTGCAAAGAAACCTCACTTGAAAAAAAGAAAAAAGATATAGTGACAGATTGGTATTTTATTATACAGGATAGACTAGCTGATGCTGCAGTAATGAAAATCATATACTAATTCACAGTCCCTTAAGCTAGCAAGGGTTTATTTCTAACTCTTGACAACTCTTCAGAGAAGCGATTTCCCATGCAGATGGCAGTGTTTCTAATTTGTAGCTCAACAATCTGGAACAGGTGGCCTCCTTAGTGTATACAGGAAAAGAAGGCAAACTGAATAATTCCACTTAGAATTGGTTGTATGTATTTCATTAGTGAGAAATAGGTGTATGATCTCACTCAACAGCCAGGAGCCTGAGATATGCAATCTCTATATGGCTGGAAGGGATGACAATCCTTTATTGATGGATACTAGTAATTGTCAGGGATTTTGAGGGGAATTACAGATCATGTCAGTTTTTTTTAAACTATCCTACTTTATTCTAGATTGGAGGTAACAGGCAATAACAATATATTATTAGGTAACACAGTGAATTGACTTCTCTACTAATCCCTCAATTATTTTTAAATTTCAATAGTTTTTAGGGAAAAGGTGGTGTTTTGTTGCATGGAAAAGTTCTTTAGTAGTGATTTCTGAGATTTTGCTGCACCACCAACCGAGCAATGTACACTGTACTCAATGTGTGGTCTTTTATTCTCACCCCCTTTCCATCCTTCTCTCCAAGTCCCCAAAGTTCATTATATCATTCTTATGCCTTTGCATCCTCATAGCTTAGCTCCCACTTGTAAGTGAGAACATATAATATTAAGTTTTCCATTCTCAAGTTACTTTACTTAGAATAATGTTCTCCAACCCCAACAAGGTTGCTACAAATGCCATTACTTTGTTTATTTTATGGCTGAATAGTATTCCACTATATGTGTGTGTGTGTGTGTGTGTGTGTGTGTATACATATAACATTTTCTTTATCCACTTGTTGGTTGATGGGTATTTAGGCTGGTTCCATGTTTTTTCAATTGCAAATTTTGCTACTGAAAACATGCATGTGCAAGCATCTTTTTTTAGATAGACACTGACTTGTTTTCCTCTGGGTAGACACCCAGTAGAGGGATTGGTGGATCAAATGGTAGTTGTGATGGTTAATACTGAGTTCAACTTGATTGAAGAATGCAAGGTATTGTTCCTGGGTGTGTCTGTGAGGGTGTTGCCAAAGGAGACTAACATTTGAGTTGGTGGATTGGGAGAGGTAGACACACCTCATTCTAGGTGGGCATCATCTAGTCAGCCTCCAGTGCAGCTAGGATAAAAGCAGGCAGAGGAATGTGAAATAACTAGACTGGCTGACTTTTCTGGCCTCCATCTTTCTCCTGTGCTGGATGCTTCATGCCCTCAAACACTGGTCTACAGCTTTTGGACTTTTGGACTTACAGCAGTGATTTGCCAGGGACTTTCAGGCCCTCAACCACAGACTGAAGGCTGCACTGTTGGCTTCCCTAATTTTGAGCTCTGGGACTCAGACTGGCTTCCTTGCTCCTGAGCCTGCAGATGGCCTATTGTGGAATTTCATCTTGTGATTGTGTAATTCAATACTTCTTAATAAACTCCCTTCGTATCTACATCTATCCTGTCAGTCCTATCTCTCTAGGGAACCCTGATTAATACAGTAGTTCTTTAAGGACTCTCCACACTGTTTTCCACAGTGGTTGTACTAGTTTACATTCCTGCCATCAATGTGCAAATGTCTCCTTTTCACCATATTCATGCCAACATCTGTTATTTTTTTATTTTGAACACAGTATGATTGAGCCCATTTTCATGATGGGCAGTTGAAGGTCAGAGTTGTTATTGAATTCATTCAGACTTCACTACCATTGAGAATGATGAGATGTGAATAAAGGTTTGCCTTATAATCACCATGAGTTTTACTCTTATAGCAAAAGAATAATTCATCCCAGAACAGAATGCCACATCTGGACTAGAGGTGCGATTTGAAGACCAGCATTATGTTCCCTCTTTGTGCATTCATTGGTGATAAGGAGTTAAATTTTTAACATCTTCAAAACTGGCTTCCTTTTAGTTCCCAAAGCTCCTGGTTGTTACATCCTGAACAAATTTGTATATTTGAGTTGTCTTCTTGACTAAGAAAGCCATCTGAGTTTGTGGTTCTGCCCTTTAACCTCTATAAAGCACAATCACCTAAGTTGCAATTATCCAAGGCAAGCTTATTTTGGTGGAATATCAGTCTTGTCTGCTACCTAGCTTTAAAACAAAGACCTCTACAACTAACTTTGTTTAATCTCTTGCCAACCAGCTGAAAAAGTACAATAAAAACTGATGACTTATTTTGTTTCTTAAGACCTTAATCCTGCAAATATTAGACTAGGCATGGCACACAAGCCTTGAATAAATCAGCTGAAAAAAAAATTTCATTTAAATGACCAGCGTCCTCTTTGCTTGGTCTCCTGATCTTAGTGAACTGATGTTACCCTTTCCAAGAAATAATGTTTCAGAATTATGAGTGCTTTATTCTGTTGATCTCTTCCCTCCAAGGAGCAGATTGGGTGTCAGGGAGCATCTACTTAATGCTGGAACTGTGCTCTGTCTGGATTTAGCTTCCAGCTTCAGATGCATTTTGATTTTCATTGTGTTTAGCTTTTAATGACTACAAACAAAGCCCAGCAATAATAAAATTCATCTACCATTGCATCTGAGGGAAAGGTGTTCCAAAAATCAATTGCAGTTAGTTAAAACATCATCAGTCGCATTAAATAGATCACTAACTATAGATCCAATTCTCCTCCTTGCAGTCTTGTCTCAGGAAATTGTTTGGAAATGCATATTCAGACCTTTAAGGTCGTGATCTGGGACACTATGTAACCTTGGATTGAACGAGTATTTTAAACTACCGTACCTAGTATCTAAAATATTCTGTTTCATGAAACATTGGCAAAAGAACTGGGGTAGGGAGAAGGAGTTTGGGGGATTAATGCATCTTGATTAGGAAACAACGGGGCAGGGCATGAAACTTCTTTTCCTGGTATTTTGAACATGGTTTTGAATTTTTCCTCTCATTTTCTCCAGAATAAGGAATTCCATGACTTTACTGATGGGTGGATTCTTTTTACCAGCTACATGATCACAATAAATTCATAATCCCAATGCCCTGCTTTTCTTATCTGTTAATAAGATCACAGTGCATCCTTCATGAGGCTACAATTAGGTGATGCAAGTAGAGCGGGTGGCAGAAAGCTTGTATAGAGAAATCCCTCCAAAAACATTGTCTGTTATTATTATTCTGTCCTCCCTGCAGCACCATTCTAAGAAGTCATGGAACAAAATCAGCTACCCAGGTTTACAAGTAATTCAGTCTGATCGTGAACATCCAGCCATTTCAAAAGCATAGAAATAAAAGCTTACCAGTTGATGGAATATGCTGAATAAAGGAAAATATAGTGTTTCATCTGCTGATGTATTGATCTTCCAGATTAATAGCAATGGTGTACCCCTGTATAGGATTAAGATACTTTTCATGTAGAAACTTCCACCCATTAAGTGTGGTTGAACCTCAAAAAACATGTTTGATATTGATTCCTGAATAGAAACTCTGAATATACTGCTTAATGCCTGTGGGACTTACTGTGAATGTATTTATGTGTTCTCATGGGAGTTAAATGTCACGATTTAAAGATTATGCCAATGGCTGTCCACATGGATTCTAAAATTGATTCTTATTCATCTCTTTTTTCATTTTCCAGTCAGAAAACAATAATTTAATTCACGAGTATGATGTTGTAATTAAGAACACGTTCTAATCCCAGGTCTAGCTCTTACCCTCTTTGTCACCATGGGCAAACTAAAGATCTTCAAGATCCCTCACCTGAAAGGTGAAAATAAAACATGTGTCCCACATAACTCGTTGGGATACTATGAATATAAAATGACTGATTGCATGTGAGATGGTTTTATGAATTATAAAGTGCTATGAAATGTAAGGATCTTGAATTCACTCCAAAAGATACAAGGGAGCATGTCTTCTCTTTTCTCCCAATATATTTGGATTTCCTGATCCATTATTCCTGGACTGTTTTGTCCCTCTACTTTTTAGCCTACCAACCAGAAAGTCCTAAACTTGGAAGAACCAGCTCTTCTTAAATTGCCCCTGAAGTTGCTGGAGAAAAGCAGCATACCAAATGGTCTAACTTTAAATTATGACAATGACCTGTAAGGTAGACTGTGGTACTGCCTAGAAGTCCTACTATATTATCTCTCTCAATTTATTTTCCCAATCCCAAGCAAGACAACTCTGCATTTTATTCTTTCTCTTTAAACTTGTAAAGCCTGCTTGTGCTCTTCAAACTTGGCTAACGACCTTGCATTTCTCTAAGGAGAAAAAAGAAGCATATCGGAGGGAACTTACACATTGTATTAGTCCATTCTCACATTGCTATAAAGACATACCTGAAACTGGGTAATTTATATTGAAAATAGGTTTAATCAGCTTGTGGTTCTGTGGGCTGTACAGACTTTTGCTTCTGGGGAGGCCTCAGGAAACTTACAGTTGTGGAAGGCAAAGGGGATGGAAGCATATTTTCACTTGGCTGGCAGGAGAGAGAGAGCATGGAAAGGCAATACACATTGCAAACAAGCAGATCTTGTAAGAACTCACTCATGAGACAGCACTAGGAGGATGGTCCTAAACCATTAGAAATTACCCCCATATGCAATCACCTCCCACCAGGCCCCACCTCCAGCACTGGAAACTACAATTCAACATGAGATTTAGATGGGGACACAGAGACAAATCATATCACCTATGGTATCACATCTATAGGTATTCACCTTGATGAAATAGTTAATGTGGTGGGTCTGTTTTACTTAATTCTTGCTTATCTCTGCAGCTTTGACAATGACCCTTGATCAAACTATAAGAACAACAATAGTGGAATATTCAGATATGCATTTGGTGTATTAGTCAGGGTTCTCTAGAGAAACAAAAACAAATAAGATATATATAGAGATATATAGAAAGATGTTTATTATGGGGAATTGACTTACATAGCTACAGAGGCTGAGATATTCCACAACTGGCCTTTTGTAAATTGGAAGTCCAAGAAAGCTCATGGTATAGTTTCAGTCTAAATAAAATGACTGAGAGCAGAAGACAGATGTGTCAGATTCAGAGGAAAGAGTAAATTTGTCCTTCCTTCACGTTTTATTTTTATTTTTTTATTTAGGCCCTCAATGGATTGGATGATGTCAACCTACATTGATGAGAGCAATCTTCTTTATTCAATCTACTGACTCAAATGTTAATCTCCTCTGGAAACACCCTCATGAACACATCCAGAAATAAATGTGTTTCCAGCAATTTGGGCAGCCCTTAGCTCAGTCAGATTGACTATCACACTAAGAAAATATGTTATTCTACTTGCTCATGCAGTGGGTTTGGATGAACCAGACTGTCAATGTTATTTGCTGTAAATATGAAGGTTTGTGATGTGAGCCTTGTGTGGGTTTTGGGCTCAGCACCATGGCTAGTCATCTAAGAGTATGTATCTGTGTGAGGAGCCTTCTTTTATAATTCTGAACCCTGGGACTTGAGTTAGATTCCCTGGATTCGTGGAGATCTTGCACACATCTCTAAGGTTTACACTAGAGAGTGTGACCATCACAGAAAAGGAGAAGGAAGTGTCAGAAAATTACGTGACTCTCCCAGCCTTTGTCTACGAATACATTTTTCCTGTTGTTCCTTTCTAAAATACTCACTCTACTTGGACACTCGGGCTTATCTCCTCTCATCTACACAAGGATGGTGCATCTCTTACATCCTCTCTCTTTCCTCCGTGGATAACCTTTTCCATCATCAATATTTGTTTTTTTTCCAGACAGGATCTCATGGTGTCACCTAGGCTGGAGCGCAGTGGTGCAATCATAACTCACTGCAGCCTCAAACTCTTAGGCTCAAGCCATCCTCTTGCCTCATCCTCCCAAGTAGCTGGGACTCTAGGTGTGTAACACCATGCCCAGTCAATTTATTTATTTTTTTGTAGAGATGGGATCTCACTATGTTGTCCTGGCTGATTTTGAACTGGCCTTAGGCAATCTTCCTGTCTCAGCTTCCCAAAGTGTTAGGAATACAGGCATGAGCCATTGTGGCTGGCCATTCCATTATTAATCTTTAAGTTGATCATTCCATCAATTTAAAACACACTGAAGTATAAACTACCTTAAAACAAACACACACACAAACCATCTAGACCCTGCAAAACTCACAGCCTCACTTCAATAATGCCAAGTGCCTCTCTTCAACTATACTCACCATCTTTAATTTCCTGCTATTCTTTGGGAATCTACTCCAATAAGATTTTCCTTCTTAATATTGTGCAGAGACTACTATCACCTAGGCCATTAGTGCCTCTTTGGTGACAGATCCAGTAGTGACTTGCATAATTTCAACATACTTGTTCTTCCAGCTCATTTGAAGTAGGTAACAATTTTCTTACTTGTTCCCTGAAATGATGCTATTTCTTAGACCTCTTTTTAGCTCAATGGCAACTCCTTTCTCTGTATTTTTGGTATTTTTCTTTATTTCCTTTAAATGTTAACATTTGGAGAGTTCCAGGGCTCAGTTTTAGGGTGAGCTCATCTTTTTGTACATTCACTCTGTATTTGATATCATCTTGTTCTAAAGGATTAAATAGCTTTTATTTCTTGCTAATGCCTACATTTATATCTGGACCAATGTCTCTTTTCCTTTCCCAGAATCTTGGCAGAAAACTCCAAAGTTTTATATCCCACCACCAATTTGCCACTCACATGGAGATGCATTATTGATATCTCTAGATATTTAAAAAATCTGTCTGTTTATTTAGGTAATTATTTATTTATTTACTTATTTATTTTTGATACATAACAGTTTTATATATTTTGGGAGTGCATGTGATATTTTGATACAGGTATACAATGTGTAATCAGGGTAATTGAGGTAACCATCACATCAAATATTTATTATTTTGTTTTGTTGAGTAGATTTTAAATCTTCTCTTCCAGCTATTTTGAAATATACTGTAAATTATTGATAACTGTTGTCCCCCTACTGTGCTATTAAACACTAGAACTTCTTATTTTTTCTAGCAAATTGTATTTTTATTTTATTTTTTTAGAGAATGAGTTCTACCCTGTCATCCAGTTTGGAGTGCAGTGGTGCAATTGTAGCTCACTGCAGCCTCAGACTCCAGGGCTCAAGCGATCCTCCCACCTCATTTATCCTTCCAAATAGCTGGGACTGTGCCATGCTCAGCCAAACTTTAATTTTTTTTTTTTTTTTTTTGTAGAGACAGAGTCTTCCTGTGTTGCTCAGTCTAATCTCAAACTCTTGACCTCAAACAATGGTCCTGTTTCAGCCTCCTAAAGTGCTGGGTCTACAGGCATGAACCACCTCACCTGGCCCCTAACTGTATTTTTATGCTCATTATCTCAAGGCCATTTAAAATTTCCCTAAACGATATAGCTTTGTGGAGAAGATCCTTCACATCTGTCATTATATTAGTTCCTAGGTACATGGTGTTTTTAAGATATTGGAAGCATCCCCTTACAAAATTCATTTTACTATTTGTTCCTGACTGTATTAATATCAGCAGGTGTGCAACGGGCTGAGCTGTTTTGCTGGAGTAGTTGGCGTAGCTGCATGTTGCTGATCCCTAATTGAACATCTCTAGATGAACTTGTTTGAGTCCTACCTCTCCCCTGAATTTGGTCCCAGAATGTTTCCCACCTAAACAAAAAATTTACACTATTACTCTAACAGTTGCATAGACTAAAAGTCTTTCTTCTGTCCTTTCATGAATAACCCACACTCAAGTCTATCGACTTATTCTATTTGTTCGCCTTTCAAAATACATCCAGAACAAATACTTTCCAGTGCCAGAATCCTGTCCTTTTTCATACTCCATCCTCTTTTCCACCTCTAGTTATGATAACCTCATAACAGTCTTTGCTGTTGTTCTTGTCCTCCTTCAGTCTGTAGATGGAGTGATCTTTTTAAAAACCAAATAAGGGAACACCTCTACTTTTCTCAAAACCCTCTGAGGATTCCCATCTCACCAGAGTAGAATCAAATCGTTAGAAATCCTACAAGACCCTCATCCACCTCTCTTCCTGTTCTCTCCAATTTCTATTTATCAACTCCATTTTCTGTGTTCCAATCACTCTTCTGCCCACATTTCCTCAAACACCATAATCCCACTGCCATGATTAGGAGTTTTGCCTTTGCCATTTCTGTTCCTTTGTTTTTGCATGTTCTTCCCAGCAGCTATCAACGTCGTGTGCTTTCTCACTTCCTTCAAAATACAACATTTTCAGAGAGGTATCCCAAACGACTTTCTACAAAAGTTTTCCTTGACTTGCTACTCTCAATATTGTGGTTTTTCTTTCCAATTATTACCATTACCTGACTAAAGACATATTTATTTGTTCATTACCATTCTTCCCCTACTAAAAAGTGAGTTTCATAAAATATGAGCTTTATTTGTTTTGTATGATGTAGTATCTCAAATGCTTAGGAGTGTACTTAATCTATAAAATTGTATTGTGGTTGGTGCAAAAGTAATTGTGTTTTTTATTGCAAAAATATGGAACCAGCCCAAATGCCCATCAATCAATGAGTGGATAAAGAAACTGTGGTGTATATTTATACAATGAAATACTACTCACCCACAAAAAGCAATAAGTTAATGACACTTGCAAGGACCAGGATAGAATTGAAGACTATTATTCTAAGTAATTCGGTAATGGAAAACCAAACATCATATGTTCTCACTCATAAGCAGAAGCTAAGCTATGAGGAGGCAAAGGCATAGAATGATAGAATGGGCTTTGGATACTAGGGGAAAAGAGTGGGAGGGGGTGAGGGATAAAAAAAGCTACAAATTTGGTTCCGCACAGGGGAGAAACAGGAAGTGTATCCTGCACAGGGAAGACAGGAGGTGAGACACACACAACAGAGAAACAGAAGGTGTGTGCTGCACAAGGGAGAAACAGGAAGTGTGTCATGCACACGGGAGGAATAGAAAGTGTGTCCTACACAGAGGAGAAACAGGAAGTATCTTTGTCTCAGGAGAGTAACAGGAAGAGTGCTCTGCACAAGGAAGACACAGGAAGTGTGTAAAGCAGAGGGGCAACAAAGGAAGCGTATCCTGCAAAGAGGAGGAACAGAAAGTGTGGCCTGCACAAGAAAGGAACAGAAAGTGCATCCTGCATGGGGGAGACACAGGAAGTGTATGCTGCACAGAAGAGGAACAGGAAGTGTGTATGTCTCAGGAGGGTAACAAGAAGTGTTTCCTGCACAGGGAAGAAACAGGAAGTGTGTCATGCACATGGCAGTAACAAAAAATGTGTCATGAACAGAGGAGGAACAGAAAGTATGTGCTACACAGGAGAGAAGCAGGAAGTGTGTCCTCTACAGGGAAGAACAGGAAGTGTGTCATGAACAGAAGAGACACAGAAAGTGTGTCCTGCACAGCAGAGAAACAGGAAGTGTGTAATGTACAGAGGAGAAACAGAAAGTGAGTGCTACACTGAGACAAAACAGAAGGAGTGTCATTCACAGGGGAGGCACAAAAAGTGTGTCTTGCACAGGGGAGAAACAGGAAGTACGTTATGCACATAGAATTAACAAAAAATGTGTCATACACAGAGGAGGAATGGAAAGTGTGAGCTACACAGGGGCGAAACAGGAAGGATGTCATGCACAGGAGAGATGAAGGAAGTGCGTCCTGCACAGCAGAGAAACAGAAAGTGTGTCCTGCACTGGGAAAAAACAGGAAGACTGTCCTGCACAGGGGAGATACAGAAGGTTTGTCCTGCATACTGGAAGAACAGAAAGTGTGTACTGCACAGAGAAGAAACAGAAAGTATGTCCTCCACAGGGAAAAAACAAGAAATGTGTCATGCATATGAGAGTAACAGAAAATGTGTCATGGATAGAGGAGGAACAGAAACTGTGTGCTACACAGGGGAGAAGCAAGAAGTATGTCCTGCACAAGAGAGACACAGGAAGTGTGTCATTCACAGAGGAGAAACAAAGTGTGTGCTACACTGAGGAGAAACAAGAAGGGTATCATTAACAGGGGAAAGCACAGGAAATGTGTCTTTCACGGGGGAGAAACAGAAAGTGGGTCCTGCAAAGAGGAAAAACAGGAAGTGTGTCTTGCACAGTGATGAAACAGGAAGTATGTCCTACACACTGGAGGAAAAGGAAATGTGTCCTGCACATTGGAGAAATGCGAAGTGTGCTATGGACAGAAAATGAACAGAAAGTGTGTGCTACACAAGGGAGAAACAGGAATGGTGTCATGCACAGGGGAGAAACACGAAGTGTGTCCTACACAGGGGAGAAACAGGAAGTGTGCCATGCACAGAGAAGGAACAGTAAGTATGTGTTACACAGAGGAGAAACAGGAAGGATGCAATTCACAGGAAAGGCAAAGGAAGTATGTCTTGTACAGGAAAGAAACAAGAAACAGGAAGTGTGTTATACACCCAGGAGAAATAGGAAGTGTGTCCTGCACAAGGAAGAAAGAGAAAGTGTGTCCTGTACAAGGAAGTAACAGAATATGTGTTATGTACAGAGGAGGAATGGAAAGTGTATGCTACATAGAAAAGAATGATAAAGTGGGACCCCACAGGGAAGATACAGGAAGTGTGTCATGCACAGGAGAGACACAGGAAGTGTTTCTGCACAGCAGGGAAACAGGAAGTGTGTCATGCACAGAGGAGGAACAGAAAGTGTGTGCTACACGGAGAAAACACAGGAAGATTGTCATTCACAAAGGAGGCACAGGAAGTGTGTCTTGCACAGTGGCGAAACAGAAAGTGTGCCATGTACATGGGAGTAACAGAAAATGTGTCATGCACAGAGGAAGAACGGAAAATGTGCTACACAGGGGAGAAACAGAAAGGGTGTCATGCATGGGAGAGACAAAAGAAGTGTGTTCTGCACAGTGGAGAAACAGGAAGTGTGTCGTGCACAGAGGAGAAGCAGAAAGTTTGTCTTGCACAGGAGAGATACAGGAAATGTGTCCTGCACAGCAGACAAACAGGAAGTTTGATAGCAGGTGGGGTGACACATTGAGACCGCATCTCTACAACAACTAAACAAAAGTTGGCCAGGCGTCGTGGCACAAGATTGTAGCTCTAGCTACTCAGGAGGCTAAGGTGCAAGGATCATTTGAGCCTAGGAGATCAAAACTGCAGTGAGCTGTGATTGCACCACTGCACTCCAGGCTGGATGACAGAGCAAGACTTTGTCTTTTAAAAATAAAGTCTACATAGATTCTTGAAATTATTGCAGTAACCAAATTGATTGTTTAGGTCAGAAAACTGATCTGGTCACTGAAATTATTGTAAAGTTTATTTTGTATATGAGCACAACAATCTTAAAGGAAAACCAGCAAAATGAAAAGTGTGTGTGTCTTTGTTTAATCTATTTTCATTGTTAAAATCACCTTTATACATGAAAGAGTCTGATCTTATACTGCAGGGCATTGTTTATGTGAGTGACAGTGACTAAAAGATGCTTTATTTTAAAAAGGAAAAACAAAACCTTTATCCACATACACATTGGAATAAGCTGACCAAGTATGGTGCTGTTGATAGCACAAATCTTTACCTTCGTCCTTGCTTTGGATGATAGGTTTTACATTATTTTAAGAGCCAAACATGTTCGTTTTGCCTTTACTACAAAACCAATTTGCTTTACAACATTTGCTAAATAGTCTGAAGCAAGTACAACTTGCTAAGTTAGCTCATTTACTGAGATTGAGTGATCTTGTGGCATTTGCCAATGTTTTTGTGCCCATTTTAAACCTGACAGGTGATGTGAATTCCAAAAAGCTCCTAAGTGGTTTATAATGAGGGGTTTAATACATGTAGTATACTGAAATCATTGCTAATTCAAAATTTGCCTAAAATTAAACCATAAAATTTGAATTAACAAGTAGTCTAGATAAAAGCAATAAAATACAAGGGTATTTCTTTGAATGTTTATAGCATATTATAAATCATTTTCTCTTCATTTTAAGAATATGAAGACAATAATATATGAAAAGAACTTAAATGATGTTATCACATCAAAGACAAAGAAGCCAGCAGAGTGTATTTTCAGGGAGTTATTAATACAATGTATTGATGTACAGGCTTTCTTTCAAAGACCAATATTTTTTATATCATTTCTATGTGTTTGATAGTTGTATATTTATCTAGATCAATAGATTATTTTTTCTTGAACAATGTTGATATTAAATATTAGTGACTGTTATGGGGTGCTACCTTTGAACTAGGTTTTGAAAAATAAACACTTGAGTGAATGTCACATCAGCTTATCGAGGAGCTACGGATAGCCTCAATTCATGGGAAAACCCAAGATGGGTTTTGAAAAGGTACTACAAGATGTTGGGAAGCAAAAAACATTTCTGTCATTAGGATGTTTGAGAAATCCTGCTAAATGTGGCTATCTTAATTTGTATGCCTCTGAATTTTGTGGATTTCTTTCTCAATATTGTGTAGACCACTGAACTTTTGAAAACATCAGTCAAATTCATTATATCTGTACCACCCTTATTGTAAACAGTGCTGCAATGAACATTTGTGTGCATGTGCCCTTATAGTAGAACTATTTATAATCCTTTGGATATATACCCAGTAATGGGATTGCTGGTTCAAATGGAATTTCTATTTCTAGATCCTTGAGGAATCACCACGCTGTCTTCCACAATGGTTGAACTAATTTACACTCCCATCAACAGTGTAAAAGTGTTCCTATTTCTCCACATCCTCTCCAGCATCTGTTGTCTCCCAATTTTTTAATGATCGCCATTCTAACTGGTGCAAGATGGTATCTCAATGTAGTTTTGATTTGCATTTGTCTAATGACCAGTGATGATGAGCATTTTTTCATATATTTGTTGGCCTCATGTATGTCATCTTTTGTAAAGTGTCTGTTCATACCCTTCGCCCACTATTGAATGGGCTTGTTTGTTTTTTTTTCCTTGTAGATCTGTTTTAGTTCTTTGTAGATTCTGGATATCAGCCCTTTGTCAGATGGGTAGATTGCAAAAATATTTTCCTATTCTGTTGGTTGCCGATTCACTCTAATGACTGCTTCTTTTGCTGTGCAGAAGCTGTGGAGTTTGATTAGGTCCCATTTGTCTATTTTGGCTTTTGTTGCCAATGCTTTTGGTGTTTCGGTCATGAAGTCCTTGCCTACACCTATGTCCTGAATGGTTTGCCTAGGTTTTCTTCTAGGATTTTTATGGTGTTAGGTCTTATGTTTAAGTCTTTAATCCATCTGGAGTTAATTTTAGTGTAAGGTGTCCTGTAGGGGTCTAGTTTCTGTTTTCTGCACATGGCTAGCCAGTTTTCCCAACTCCATTTATTAAACAGGGACTCCTTTCCCCATTGCTTGTTTTTGTCAGGTTTGTCAAAGATCGGATGGTTGTAGACGTGTGGTGTTGTCTCTGAGGCCTCTGTTCTGTTCCATTGGTCTATAACTCTGTTTTGGTACCAGTACCATGCTGTTTTGATTACTGTAGCCTTGTAGTGTAGTTTGAAGTCTGGTAGTGTGATGCCTCCTGCTTTGTTCTTTTTGCTTAGAATTGACTTGGCTATGTGGGCTCTCTTTTGGTTCCATATGAAGTTTAAGGTGGTTTTTTCCAGTTCTGTGAAGAAGGTCATTGGTATCTTGATGGGGATAGCATTGAATCTGTAAATTACTTTGGGCAGTATGGCCATTTTCACGATACTGATTCTTCCTAACCATGAACATGGAGTGTTTCTCCGTTTGTGTCCTCTCTTATTTCGTTGAGCAGTGGTTTGGAGTTCTCCTTGAAGAGGTCCTTTATATCCTTTGTTAGTTGTATTCCTAGGTATTTTTTTCTCTTTGTAGCAATTGTGAATGGCAGTTCGTTCTTGATTTGGCTCTCTTTAAGTCTGTTATTGGTGTATAGGAATGCTTATGATTTTTGCACATTGATTTTGTATCTTGAGACTTTGCTGAAGTTGCTTATCAGTTTCAGGAGATTTTAGGCTGAGACAATGGGGTCTTCTAGATATACAACCATGTCATTTGCAAATAGAGACAATCTGCCTTCCTCCTTTCCTATTTGGATGCCCTTTATTTCTTTTTCTTGCCTGGTTGCTCTGGCTAGAACTTCCAATTCTATATTGAATAGGAGTGGTGAGAGAGGGCATCCTTGTCTAGTGCCAGATTTCAAAGGGAATGCTTCCAGTTTTTGCCCATTCAGTATGATATTGGCTGTTGGTTTGTCATAAATAGCTTTTACTATTTTGCAATACGTTCCATCGACATCTAGTTTATTGAGGGTTTTTAACATAAAGTGCTGTTGAATTTTGTCAAAGGCCTTCTATGCATTAATTGAGATAATCATGTGGTTTTTGTCTTTGGTTCTATTTATGTGGTGAATTACGTTTATAGACTTGTGTATGTTGAACCAGCTTTGCATCCCTGGGATGAAGCCTACTTCATCATGGTGGATAAGCCTTTTGATGTGCTGTTACAATCAGTTTGCCAGTATTTTATTGAAGATTTTTGCATCTATGTTCATCATGGATATTGGCCTGAAGTTTTCTCTTCTTGCTGAGTCTCTGCCGGGTTTTGATATCAGGATGATGTTGGTCTCATAAAATGATTTGGGAAGGAGTCCCTCTTTTTGAATTGTTTGGAATAGTTTCAGAAGGAATGGTACCAGCTCCTCTTTGTATGTCTGGTGGAATTCAGCTGTAAACCCATCTGAACCTGGGCTTTTTTTGGGTGGTAGGCTCTTAATTGCTGCCTCAACTTCAGACCTTGTTATTGGTCTATTCAGGGTTTCGCCTTCTTCCTGGTTTAAGCTTAGGAGGATGCAAGTGTCCAGGAATTTATCCGTTTCTTCCAGGTTTACTAGTTCATGTGCATAGAGTTGTTTGTAATAATCTCTGATGATGGTTTGTATTTCTGTGGAATCTGTGGTGATATCTCCTTTATTGTTTTTTATTACATCTATTTGATTATTTTCTCTTTTCTTTTTTATTAATCTGGCTAGTGGTCTGTCTACTTTGTTGATCTTTTCAAAAAACCAGCTCTTGGATTTATTGATTGTTTGAAGGGTTTTTTTTGTGTCTCTGTCTCCTTCAGTTCTGCTCTGATCTTAGTTATTTTTTGTCTTCTGCTAGGTTTTGAGTTTTTTTGATCTTGCTCCTCTAGCTTTTTCAATTTTGATGATAGAGTGTCGATCTTATTTTCTTTTATATATTCTTGCTTTGGTGAGTTTTTGTATGTACCTGTTTGAGGCAGAAGGGAAAATAAAATAAAGAAATAATAATTTATACCCTTAGTATTAGTTCTTGTACCTATTTCTTGGAAAAAAAAATCTATCAATCAATTATCTATCTACCTGTCTGTCATCTATCATCTATCTATCTGTCTATCTATTATCTATCTATCTATATCTGTTACAGGCAAAATTTGTATCCCAAATACACAAAATAAAATTATAAATAATTATAGTCATTAAAAGGGTTGCTGATAAAGAATGGTTACATAATATATATTTCCCATTTTCTTTTATGTTTATAGATGTTTGGTGAATAAAAGTTATCACTAGTTTATGTGGAACTTTCTTTTACATACATTAAGGTGAAAAATAAGAAAAATGCAAAATAGCTTGTCCAAGAAAATCTCTGGTTTATTATTATATCTGATAATAATTCTTTCCATATCTTTCCAGATACTATGAGTAGAAGACCATAAAAAGATAATACCTTTGTAGCCCCTCATGCCATTCCTCAAACAGAATAAAACAAATATAAAATAAAAATTAGAATGTGGACTTTCATTTTTTCCATGAAGAAGTAATGAGATGAATTTATTCCACCACTACTACATTGAGGTAGTAACTAAACAGATTGGATGACAGCGCTGCACAAAGACCAGAAGGGAATAATTGGAAACACTATTTTGGGCTTCTGATACTATAAATGAAGTAGTATGATATCATTTGAAACTAGACTATGATAAGATAAAAAAAGTGTACCCTAAACTCTAAAGTAGTCGCAATAGTAACACAGCAAATAATTAAAACTAATAAACCAACACAATTAATCAGAATGGATTCATAAAAATACCCAATCCAATCCCCTTCCATGAACCCTTTGTGGAAGCTGTGTTTTTCTATCCTGGATTTTCCCTCTGGAGTCTGCTTACACACTCTCTCATGGAAGCCTGTCTTTCCCTCCTAAACTCCATCTCTGTCTCTCTTCCCTTCCACTCAGTGTGGAAGCTGCTTTCCTCTCCTAGATTCCATCTTTCTGGATTCTCTCACTTAGTGTGAGGGTTAGCTGTTTCTTTCTCTCTCCTTCTCCTGTTTCTCTATCTCTTTAAATAAGTCACTTTCTACAAACAAAACAAAACAGCACAAAACAAAAATACTCAATCCAAAAGAAGGCAAAAAAAGAGATAGAAAATAAACCATGAACAGATAGGACAAACAAAAAATAAATAACAAGATGGCAGTTTTAAACACGACCATATCAATAGTCACATTAAATGTAAATGAACCAAACATGCAAACTGAAATTCAGAGATGATCATATTAAATAAAATATACAAGACCCAACTCTATGCTGCCTCCAAGAAACTCACTTGCAAGTAGACATTTGTAGAACACTCCATCTAGCAAAATTGATCATTGGATTTCAACAAAGTGAAAAATATCTGTTTTTTCTGGACGACACTGTTAAGACAATGAAAGCACATGCCAGAGATTGAGAGAAAATACAGGAAAATCACATGTGATGAAAAATTTTTATACCGAATACATAAATAACTCTAGAAAAATAATAAGAAAATAAGCAACCCAATTAAAAGTTGATCAAAGCATTTGAGCAGACACAGAAAAATTATGCTAATGGAAAATAAGCACAAGAAAAGATTTTGAACATCATAGTCATTAAGGAAATTCCATTAAAACCACATGAAATATCACTATACATATATTTTACATTTTTTTTTAAAAAGTCTGTTTATAGCAAGCTTGTGAAGATGTGGAGGAATTTGAACACTCACACATCCTTGATAAGAATGTAAAATAGTCAAACAATTTTGGAAAACGATTTCAGTTTCTTTAAAACAGGGGTCCTCAATCCCCTGGCCAGTACCAGTCCTTGGTCTGTTAGGAACTCAGCCACACAGTAGATGAGTGGCCAGGAATGAGCGAAGCTTCATCTGTATTCACAGCCACTCCCCATCACTCACACCTGCCTGAGCTCCACCTCCTGTGAGATCGACAGCAGCATTAGAGTGTCATAGGAGCATGAACCTTATTGTGAACTGTACCTGTAAAGGATCTAGGCTGTATGCTCCTCATGAGAATCGAATTCCTGATAATCTGTCACTGTCTCCCATCACCCCCAGATGGGACCATCTAATTGCAGGGAAACAAGCTCAGGGATCCCACTGATTCTACATTATAGTGAGTTGTATGATTCATTCATTGTATATTACGATGTAATAATAGTAGAAATAAAGTGCAATATCAATGTAATGTGCTTGAATCCTTCTGAAACCATTCCCCTCGTCCCCCTACCCCAGTCCATGGAAAAATTGTCTTCCACAAAACCAGTCCTTGGTGCCAAAAAGGTTGGAGACTGCTGCTTTAAAAGTTAATGATATACCTGTTTTATAACTGAGATATTCTAATCACAGATATTTATCCAAAATATATAGAAGCATTTATCCAAAAAAGGCATGTATACAAATGTAAATAACAGCTTTATTTTTATTAGCAAAAACCTGGAGATGACCTGAACCTTCATCAATAGTTGAATGGATAAACAAATTTTCATGCATACATACAGTGAAATACAATCCAGAAATTAAAAAGAATAAACTACTGATACCTAAAACAACACTGATGAACCTCAAAATAATTTTATTGAGTAACACCAGAAAATAAAAAAGAATGCATAGCACATCATGGCATTTATGTAAAATTCTAGAAAGTAAAATCTGTAGTGACAGGAAGCACATCAGTGTTGCCTGTGTTTGGAGAAGGAAATGGGAGAGGGAAAATTTTCAAGGGGACATGAAAAAATTTGGGGAAATTAATGGATATATTTATTTTCTTGATAGTTGTGAAGTGTCAAAATGTCTCTAAGTGCAGACTTTAAACACCCACGTAGTTGATTGTGCCTCAGTTACATAACTGAAAAATATAGTGGGTTCAGTGTGATTTCTACTTAGATGGTGCTTGGAAAAAAGACATTTATACCCAACTCAACAAGCATAATTACTGTTTGGGACAGTAATTATGATGGGATGTAATTGGGATGCACTAGCCCTTCTTCATTAGGGAATTTGTGTTATCACAAATAAAACTATTTATCATAAAATGTTTAAGTAGATAGTATAAGGAGACACCATTGGTTTAACAATTGAATTCAACACTAGCTGACGTTCTAGAACTCTCATTTCCCTTCCTCCAGCCAAGGTTATCACAGTTGTAATTCCTGAGGCTGGACTTAAATGATCATGCAAACATTTAGGAGAATGTCAGGATGGAGTTTGGGTTTTAATTAACTAAGAAACCTGAATGGAGACGGGAAACACTGTGAATATCTGAGAAGAGAAACTCAAGGCAGGAATGGAGAAAGCTTTCATCAGAGTTTAGAAATCTTCTTCCCTGTGTGATTCAGAGAAATGATAAGTTGGTTTGACCTTCAACATGTGTCATCCCACATTGAGTTAAAACTCCATCTAAAAGGTGTCTGAAGCTTCTGAAGTCCAGGATTCCTGAAAGAACTTGAAACTTGTGAATCCAGCTTTCTGGGGATTTTGGGGCAATCTTATGAAGGTGGAGGGGGTAGCTGACTTTCCAACATTGCTGGCAATGGAATCATATGGGCCGCCAATATGGATTTCAAGGGCAAAAATCAAAGAGATTTAAATCTTCTGATTAGCTTTTATCTTGGCAAAACATCAGGTTATAAATGTGCTCAGAGAACAAACCTCAATATATTTGTACATTGAAGATGTACAATATGTTGTAAACAACATATTTGGTGAAGTTTTAGTTATGTAATTATACAAATATACAGGAGGTGATGTATAATTGAAGAGAAGGCATAATAGGATTTTGACAGGTGGCTGCATAAGTAACTCATTTATGGAAGAAGAGGTTAATAAGCAAACTATCTACATCAGTTTTTCCAATTTTTTTCAACTTTTGTTTTAGATTCGGGGGTACATGTATTACCCCAGGTTTGTTACATGAATATGTCACATGATGCTAAGGTTTTGGGTACAACTAATCTCATCACGCAGGTACTTAGCATAGTGGCCAATGCTTACATTTTCAACACTTGATTCAAACATGAATTTACAAGGTAAGTGAGCAACTGCCAACTTCAAGAAACATATGGCTTCCAAATTTCGATGAACAGTGAAAAATTTCTAGAGTGTGCATTCTAGCAAATGAAGCTTTCTAATATAAACACATATGATAACAATTTATAGGTAAATAGGCCTTGAAGGATAACGATTTAAATGAACCTCCAAGTATTATGTGATGCTCTCTGATCTGTTTTAGTAACAGGCTTAGAAACTCAACTTTACCCTAATAACACATGGCATAAGAGTAAAGGTTACTTTTTATGACAACTGCTATCTTAACACCCTCTGGCTCCTTCCTTTTCTTTCTAAGCAAAGAAAAAGTCACTAATTCATTTGTCTGCATTTTCAAATATCTTGCTTCAGTAACTTCATGCAAAATCTCTCAATTATTGTTATTTAATTTTAGGTGCTAAAATATTTTCAAGAGAAAAGAAATAAAAACAACTCGGAGGTAATTAACACAGAAACAGAAAATCAAATACTGCATGTTCTCACTTATGAGGAAGATGAACATTGGGTACATGGGAACATAGATACGGAAACAACAGACACTGGGGACCGAAAAATTTCCTATTGGAAGTGGGGACAAGGATTGAAAACTTTTCTGTGGGGTACCACGTTCATTATTTGGGTGATGGGATCCACAGAAGGCTAAATCTCAGCATCACGCAGCATCCTCTTGTAACAAAGTTGCACAGGTATCTCCTGAATCTAAAATTTAAAAATACATCAATACATAACAAATAATTAAATAAACAAATAAATAAGAACAAGTCAGAAAGAACAAAATCAGTTATATAATTTTTGTTGATAATGAATTTATAGTGAAGTCCTGTAGTTAATTTTACTTTATAATAAAATGATACTTTTACTTCCTGAGTATGGTAGAGATTTTCAGTTACACTCAAGAGCTTATACCATTTGGGCATATTTACTTCCTTTGAAAAGCTGCCTTATGTGTTACTATATGAAATGTCTATTTCCAGATCCCTTAAGGGACTTCACCTAACATTTTCCCCTAGGTATACAACAGTGACTAATAAGTTGAGTCTTGGTGGACAATTCAGATTAGTAAACGTTTAAAATATTCATGAACTCATGAACATGCCTGACCACACACCTAAAAAAAGAAGAAAAAGAAAACACAGAAGTGTCTTAATTGAAGACAGTTGAATTGGATTTTCTTTTACTGAGATGAGGGAGGTGATGTTTAGAAGGCGTGGCATTTCCTGGGAGGGCAAGTGACAATTGGGTTTCGTGAATGAAATGGCTTATCTGTCAGCTTTGTTCTTTCTCTCTGTATCTACTGTCTAAAGAACACAAATTCAGGACCTACTAAAACAGCCTGCAGAGCAGAGATGTCTCTGAGCCTAAGTTTTCAGGGTGTCTTCAGAGAGAGCTGATTGAATGGCATTCTTCTTGACAGAAGGCAAGGACTGAGGTAATAAGTGGTCAGGACATTTTAAGATGGAAGGAGAGGAAGAAAAAGTCTCTTTACCTCCCATGCCTGCCTCCACATCCCTAGAGATGGAGAGGCATCTGTTTCTTGATTATAAGCAGGTCTGGGTGGGAGATCAAAAGAAAGTTGAAATTCGGGACAATTTCCAAAGGTAAAAGAAAACAAAGTGAACTAAAGCTCAGTCTAATGTCTCTATTGCCAAGGACTTACAGAAGGTGTTATATCTAGAGTAGATTGACTTTGGGAGGTGGCTGAGAATGGACTAAAAAGAAAAGATTTCCCCAACAAGTTACCAGCAAGACGAAAGATCAGATACTTATACAGAGCAAGAGACAAAGATTATGAGAACAAAATATTTGGCATAGATATTATATGTTTAAAAAAGAAAAAAAAGAAACAGCCTCAGGGAAAGTGTCAATCTTTTTTGTGGCTGAAAACTTTCAGTTGCACTTTTGATCTTACATCTAGAAGAGTATCAAATATGAAAGATGGTACATTGTTTTGTTTTGCTTATCTTGAAAGTCAACATAAAGGTGTTTGAGAATTCCTTGTATAGCCTCACAACCTTTCTTTGCTGACTGGAGTTTTGCATCTTTGCAGATGATGAAAGTGTGTGCTCACATGTGGGTGCTCTGTTCCATAGAAAGGTTCATCTCCTGTAGTGGTACCCTGGTAACATCAATGTCCAGCCCATAGACACCTGTCACAGACACTTGAGTCTTGCCTCTGGCCAGTCCTGAGGCACAAACAGCTTTATGAACAATAGACACTCCACTGAGAACTCACCCTTTGACATGGCAAAGCAGGATATTTACTACTGCTTGGTAAACACATGTTTCTGCAAGGAAGGTCTATCATTTAAAAAATATCCGTAACTTTTTCATTTCTCTCCACCTGCTTTTAGAGTTTATTTTATTTTTATTTTTTATTTTTTTTGAGATGGAATCTCACTCTGTTTTCCAGGCTGGAGTACAGTGGCTCGATCTCTGCTCACTGCAACCTCTACCTCCCAGTTCAAGCAGTTCTCCTGCCTCAGCCTCCTGAGTAGTTGAGATTACAGGCACCCGCCACCGTGCCTGGCTAATTTTTGTACTTTTAGTAGAGACGTGGTTTCACCATGTTGGCCAGGCTGGTGTTGAACTCCTGACCTCGTGATCTGCCCACCTTGGCCTCCCAAAGTGCTGAGATTACAGGCGTGAGCCACCGTGCCCGGCCTGCTTTTAGAGTTTAAATCAAGTCCAGGAGCAATATAGTCTTAATGCCTGAGATTAAAAATGGACAGGATTTAATCACTGAAAACAACGTCCATTGGCTCATTCCTGGGGTTCGCTTCATGGTGTGTCTCTTGTAGCTGGACATTATTTTCTGAAACAATCTTTGCATGTCTGTTGCCAACTATAAAGCAAACTCCACTCTTGGACCAGGAGGGACTTAATCAAATGCAAATTACCACCGACTGCTTCCAGCTTAAACTCATCCTAAGAAAGAGAGCCCTAGCCTGAATAGAACATGAGAAGCCCTGTGGTGACTACAGGGATCTTTGTTTCTCTGCAGCTACTTTCCTTTTGCATCAGCTTTCTTTTAGGTTCTCTATTATTTCTTGTGCATCCCCTAGCCCTTTGCTACGTGCAGTGGGTCCCATTCATCCTTTCGGTGCCTGCTCAGCCAACCTGGACCAGTTCACTCTGCCCACTCTCTCTTCCTTACCCACAGCACCCTGCATTTGAGATGCCCCCTGCTAATGTCCTTTTACTTCCATCAGCTTGCTCCACTTCAAATCCCTGTCTGCTCCATCAGCCTCAAAGCTCCTTGAGTCTCATTTTGTTTAGTTATTTGTCATTTTTTGGAGTCATACTTCCTGCATGCGTCTCTCCCACCGTTAACTGTCCATGTATCTCTGAGCCATTACTTAATCTTTTATGCCTCAGTCCTCTATCTGTAAAATGGGGAGGGTATGCCAATTGATTTATTAAATGAGGATTCAGTCCAATGATTCTGGAAAATTGCTCAACACCATGGCCTACCATGGATATTAACCAATGTAATATCAGTTCTACAACCTGATATTGGGGGGTAGAGTGAAGAAATTAGTACATCATTTTCATGGCTGTAATTAATAAACCACAAAACATAGAAATGGTCTCTTAATTTCATAGGGCTATTATACATCCATAGAACTTTCATCGAATTATGAGATCACCACAGTTCCAAAATAATGTAAGTCCATTTTATGTGATGTACTTATTATGTGATAATAAATATATTATGTATAATATATTAATAAGTTTAATATTTATTATAAATTATACACATTATATTACAATTTTAACTAAGAATTAATAATTTATATTACAAATGATAATAAATTGATGTCCCTCTTTTTCCTTTTTTTTTCTTTTTTTCTTGAACAAGACAGTGAGTTACTCTATTGTCCAGGCTGGAGTGCAGTGGTGCAATCATAGCTCACTGCAGCCTTAAATTCCTGGGCTCAAGTGATCCTCCAGCCTCAGCCTCATGAGTAGCTGGGGCTACAGGTGCACGGCACCACACCCTGCTAGTTTTTGTGTGTGCAAAGAAGGTGTCTCACTATGTTGCCCAGGCTGATGTCTCCCTTTTCAATAGTGAATAAGAATTCAATGAATAGTGATAAAACCATTTCACTATTGGCCACATTTTTAATTATCTGTTTCTATTATCAGCATGATTGCTCCATCTTCCAAACACAGCTCTTTCAAGAAATATTGTTTTCTGTAAGCTTTATGCTTGATGTGTTTTGTTTCAATAGGTTTTTTGAAAAGTATGAAACAGAAGGATTATATTTAGTGGTCATTTTCTACATATCAGGACTTACAGTTGGAGTACTTATATTATCTCCAGGTGCTGCCCGGAATCACAAACAAAATGATGACTGCCATGGTTCAAGTTATGAATGTATGAAGCTGACCATGACTGAATGTTAAAAGGATGTGCAAAGAAGTGATATCAATCTAACCAGTTTAGCTACCAGTAGTAGATCATAGATTTGAAAAAAGGACATCTTCCCCAAAATAGGGTAAGAGGATACTTAAGTTGTACTTTACAATGTATTTAGATTTTTGGACTGTTAAATTCACATTGTTCATTTGAGTATAATTTCATTGCAACCACTCAGTCAAGAATATTCCGAATATCTATCCAAAAACCCCCTAAATTATGTACTCATATGAGAGTGGTTTGTTTTACTCCAATAAAGAATATCAAAAAACTATGAGGTTCTCAACACTCTGACTCTAAGTACCCTGACTTTTAAGGTATGCTGAAATTTACTTTCACCCTCTTGTGAATCAATATCATAAAGATGTAGTTATATAGAAAAAAAAAATTCCTAACATGGAAACAGGTCCAAAGAATGACTGCATATCTCCTCAGTGATGTATAGAACACTGATTTATTGGGGCCACCAATTTTGTTTTTAATTATTAAAATTAAGGTAATTTTCTTTGATTCACTAATTATGAATGAAAGCTTAGACTATGAGAAGTCACACATTAACTTGTGGAAGTCTCATAAGTTGCAAATCATTAGTGACAGGTTGGAAAATAAAATGACCTCGAAGGTTATAGTTATTGCTCCTTGATTCTTTAACTAGTTCTGGATAGAATTTACCCAAATATTTTCTGCATGTTTTCTCTCATTTTATGTAAGCATCTGTATCTCAAAGGCTCACTTAAGTCAAGTATGTCATTTTGGTATGTGCCTGGTGTGATGGTAAATATTAAGTGTCAACTTGATTGAAAGATGCAAAGTATTGTTCTTGGGTGTGTCTGTGAGGGTGTTGCCAAACGAGATAAACATTTGAGTCAGTGTACTTGGAAAGGAAGACCCACCCTCAATGTGAATGTGCACCATCCAATAGGCTGTCTGCCAGTGTGGCTAGAGAAAGCAGGCAAAAGAAGGTGGGAGAAGCTGGCTTGCTGGGTCTTCTGGCTTCCATCTTTCTCCCATGCTGGAGGCTTCCTGCCCTCACACATCTGACTCCCTACTTTTGAGGCTTTTGGACATGGACTGAGCCACTACCAGCTTCTCTCTTCCCCAGCTTGTAGATAGCCTACTGTGGGACTTCACTTTGTCATCATGTGAGCCGGTTCTTCCTAATAGATTCCCTCTTATATAGACATAGATCCTATTGGTTCTGTTTCTCTGGAAAACCCTGACTAATACCCTTTGTTAATGTATTGGGTAAACATAGAGCATAAATTATTCATGTATTTCCATGATAGGTTTTTCGCTGTTTGAACATTATACTTTGGCAGTGGTACAATGATCTCTAAAAAAGAGATGTTACCATGTGGTTAAGCAAATTTGTATTGTTCTTCTTACCTATAGTTGTTGAGTGAACTTGGGTGTATTGTTTAATTTTTCTGAAACACTCAGCTTCTTAGTCTCCAAAATGAAGTTTTGATGGCACAATGCAATCCCAATGCTACAGCATCTGGTACATAGCATACAATCCATTATGTTAAGCCTTATGTGATTAGTGTTGGCATTTTAAGATAATATGACAGAATAATGCCTCTCTCTCCTCTGTCCTCATACTTCCCTGTGGATTTTAGAGCAAAGAGAAAACTGTACTATGTTGTTCTTAAAAAAGATTCATAATTTGAAGGTGGAGAAAAGAAACTGTGATGATGCTTTTCAAAAGACGACACACACATGACCAATGAGCATTTGAACAAATGCTTAACATCACTATTCATTAGAGAAGTGCAAATCAAAACTACAGTGAGATACCATCTCACACCAATCAGAATGACTGTTACTAAAAAGTCAAAAAACAACAGATGCTGGCAAGGCAGTGGAGAAAAGGGAATGTTTATGCACAGCTGGTGAGAATCCTAATTAGTTCAGCCACTGTGGAAGGCAGTGTGGTGATTCCTTAAAGAACTTAAAACAAAGTATCATTCAACCCAGAAATCCCATTATTGGATATATACCCAAAGGAATATAGTTTTTTCTACCATAAAGACTTGTATGCTCATTGCAGCACTATTCACAATAGTAAAGGCATGGAATCAACCTACATGTTCATCAGTGGTAGACTGGACAAAGGAAATGTGGTACCTGTATACCATGGAATATTGTACAGTCATAAAAAAGGACAAGATCATGTCCCTTGCAGCAACGTGGATGGAGCTTGAGGTTATTATCCTAAGAGGATTAACACAGAAACAGAAAATCAAATACCACATGTTCTAATTTACAAGTGGGAGCTAAACATTGAGAAGACATGGACACAAAGAAGGGAACAACAGATACCTGGACCTACTTGAGAGTGGAGGGTGGGAGGAGGTACTACCTATTGGTAGTACTACTATGCTTATTACCTGGGTGACAAAATAATCTACACCAAAGCCACGTGACACACAATTTACTTATATAACAAACCTAAAGGTATACCCCTGTACATAAAATAAAGATTAAAAGCAAAAAGAAAAAACGTAGGAAAGGAAGTGAGCAGAGGCTATAAAGGAAGCACAGTTGATCTGGATTTTAAGGACAATCTTACAGTAGTTGATTGATAGGCAAGGGATGGCTTAACTATCCCTGCTTCTTCTTACTCCCATTCTTGACATCAATTATTGATGGTGTCTCTTTTTTCAGCAGAGCCCTGATGTAGCCTAGGACATCTTTGCAACCCCATCTTCTTGAGTAGGCCCCTTCTTCTCTTCCCTATTCTTCCTCATATTTTGGCAGAGTGATTCCTTCTTCACAGGTGCAGCTGTTAGCTTCCTGGAGTCAGGTGAGGGAGAGATTTACACAGGAGAAATTGTACTAGTAAAATTCTCTCACAGGCAGGCAGATTTTCACAAGGTTGAAGTCAGCTAGGGATGTAGCATGAGTGAGAAACTACAAGGAAATCTAGTAAGACGTCTCTGTAAACAGGGTATTAGAAAAAAAAAGACAAAGGAAATCCATTTGCAAAGATTTACTTTTACTTTTTATTATTTTAATTTTTTTATTGACACAAATATTTGTACATATTTACAGGGTACATGTAATATTTTCTTACATGCATGCATAGACTGTGTAATAACAGGATATTTTTGGAAAAGAAATTATTGTATCAAAAAGACACCTATACTCCCATATTCACTGTAACACTATCAACAAGAACAAAGATATGGAATCAACCTCAGTATCCATCTACAGATGAATGGATTAAAAATATGGTGCATATACACAATGGATTACTATTCAGAAATAAAGGGTGAAATCATGTCATTTGCAGAAACGTGGAAGAATTTTTAAAATATATGTTTTCAAGTGGCTGAGAAACATGAAAAAATGCTCAACACCAGTAATCATAAGAGAAATACTAATCAAAACCACGATGAGATACCATCTCACACCAGCCAGAATAGCTATTATTTAAAAAGTTAGGCTGGGCACAGTGGCTCATGCCTGTAATCCCAGCACTTTGGGAGACTGAGGCAGGAGGATTGATTGAGGCCAGGAATTTGATAACAGCCTGAGAAACATAGTGTGACTTCATCTGCGCAAAAAATTTTAAAAATAGCTAGATGTGGTGGCGCATGCTTGCAGTGCCAGTTGCTTGGGAGGCAAAGATGGGAGGATCACTTGAGCTCAGGAGTTTAAGTTGCAGTGAGGTCAACCAGTGATTCTTTCCCACGACAACCTTCCAACCTAGATGACAACACAAGACCCTATCTCTTAAAAAGAAATCAATTTTTAAAATTATTTTTTAAATAAGTAAAATGATAACGGGTGTTGGTGAGGTTGTGAGGAAAGAGGAATGTTTGTATATTGTTGATAGGAAAGTAGCTCAGCCACTGGGCAAAACAGTTTGAAGATTTCTCAAAGAGCTTAAAACAGCTACCATTGACTGAGCAATTCCATTACAGGGCATATACTCAAAGGAAAATAAGTCATTCTACCAAAAGACACCAGCACTCATATGTTCATCACAGCACTATTCACAATAGCAAAGATGTGGAATCAACCTAGATGCACACCAATAACAAACTGGATTTTTAAAAATGTGGCACATAGACACCATGAAATACTACACAGCCATAAAAAAGAAGATCATGTCCTTTGTGGCAATAAGGATGGAGTTGGAAGCCATTATCTGAAGGAAACTAATATAGAAATGGAAAACCAAATGTCACACATTCTCACTTCTAAGTGGAAACTAAATATTCAGTATACATGGAAATAAATTTGGGAACAATAGACACTGGGGACTACTAGAGGAGGACAGGGGGAAGGAAGGTAAGGGCTGAAAATCCACCTGTTGGTGCTATGCTCAGTACCTGGATGACAGGATCGTTCATATCCCAACCTCAACATCATGCAATATACACATGTAATGAACTTGCACATGTATCTGCTGAATCAAAAATTAAAGTTGTAATTATATTTAAAAAAATAAAATAGATGTTTTCAGACTCAATGAATTAAAGATTACTGTTTCTATCAGTGCAAGTGGACCAAGATGATAAGTCTAATCCAGTAGGAACATAAAGTCCTTAGGTTGGATATATTGCATTTGGGTCTTTTGTCCAACACGTAATATTTGTAATCTGAAAAAGGTCATTTGACATCCCTCATTGTTTTAGAAATTATAAATATTTTCATAGTGAAAATGAAAGCACTTTGAAAATGATGTAGTGTAATATGAAGTAAATGAATGTAGAAATTATTACTATCACCTAGCACTGCTGGGAGGGAACCCTCCAGTAGAGAGGAATGGTCTATGAGAGCCCAGTTTCATTGGCAAAATGCATAGTGTGTAGTCGCATGAAATTTACTGTGGCTTTCTGCAAACATACAAGCTTTTCTCTTTCCTAAGTGTCTCGTTCTTCTCTTTTCCTGCAATCTGTACAACTAAACAAAATTTTTCTTCTTTGTTAAATATTGTTGTAATTTTTGCATAAAACTTCATGGATCATCATTTACCTCTCTTATAGGAAAAGACTTGTACATGATTGTGTATGGACGCTCATATATGTATTATATGTAAAGTTTAAATATGGATATACATACAAATATACATATAAATATGTATGTCCACATCCAGAACAGTGTAGCTGATTGAATGATGAAAAACCCTGTCTTTAAATTAATATAAACCAAAATGTTGTTTGCATCATTTAAAATATTACATGGCTAAGCTTTGCATTTCTAAAAATAATTTACCCTTTGCATTTTTAAATTTAATTTGCTGTCTCCATTTGAATTCTTTTTAAAATCACTTAGTAATGTAAGTGCTTCATAGAGAGTGAACCGGTTGCAAATGTTGTAAGAAACACAAAATGAACAAGATAAATCCCTGACTCAGTAAGCTTACATCATAGGGTCTAGGATTTTACAAGTTTTTGTTCTGCAATTACATTACATATTACAGTTGTCTTAAAATGTCTAAAGCATTGAAACTGCGAAATTTATTTTTAAAAATCAGTTAAGTAATTGCTTTCAGTTTATTCTAAGGAGTCAATAATACAGATTTTTTGATGTGTTTTTTCCTTAAGAAGAACAAAATAAAGGCTGCACTTACTAGATTTTAAGGGTCATTCTGTTTAGATGCATTTTACAATCATATTTTCTATTGACTAAGAAAGATAAGAATATTTTCTATCTTTAATTTTTCTTTTATCTATACTGCAATCAATTTATCTTATAGAATCACTGGCTTGTCTATAGTAAAATACAGTAGCAATGATTACTTTTGGACTTTACTGTTCAGTATTTTGTGGTGAGTTTACTGAGTGAATGTAGTTAAATGTTGTTATGGGGATACTATACTTTAACCAAGTGGTTTAGTTGGTTTCATATATCATGTAGTGCTATTGCTCTAAATTCTATTTGAATCTGGAGTTTACTTATGAAGCCAAGGGAAATTCATACTTTATGGAACTCACCTAAGGATATGATAAAAATGAAGAATTGGTCAAGAAACCAGGATAGTTTTGATGTACTTCATCTCTGAGTCATTCTAATTGGCTTCTGGTTTCTATCAGTGACCAACTGATGCTTAAATAAGTGGTGAAAACATTGCCTTCACCTCCGACGCTGGCAAAATGATGGCTCATTGGTTCCATGATAATCTGTTATAGACCTTCTGTTTGAAAGTTTATTATCTTTGTGTTGGCCTCCAAAAGAAACATGATTAGTTTTCAAACTCTTATTTACTGAACTCAGTCACTCTATGCAGCTTTCTCTAGTGGACTCAGTAACATAATTTATAAATGGATTTCAGATATCTATATAGAGATAGCTATTTAACTCCATGAAAACAAATTCGGTCAAAGGAAGACAAAAGAACAGTCCTTAATTTACTCGTGAATGACCACACATAAGTGTTATTAGAGAAACCACTTATCTGATCTTTACTGAATAAGGCTAGGGTTCCTCCTCTCTCAGCTTGGGGAAAGCTTGCTGAGAAAGTGAGACAGTCCTTTTAATCTTTCTCTATGTTGTGGACTCCATGTTCATAATCGTTTGGGCTCTTAATTCTTGCAAAAACCTTGTGAATTGGGGGATATTTCTGAACATCACATCTTTTTAAGGTTATTCAATTTGTCCAATGGCATACAGTGGGTTACAAGTGGAGCTGAATTACCAACCTAGCACTGTCTTTTATGGTATTGTACGCAGGGAAAAGAGACGGGGAAAAAGGAACATCTTGGTTTCCAGGCAATTAAAGATGAAATTCAGATGGATTCTATATTGAAAAATTATGGAGTATGATTAATATAAATATAATGAGTTCTTCTTGAAGGAATACAGCTATGACTCAGACTCCAAAGAAGATTGATACTTTTTCTTCCAATGTGCAAATATATGCAAGTATGCCTTTGATAATGACTTAAGATTTTTCCAAGCTATAGAGGTAAAGATTCAACTAGATGAAAATCAGACGCTATGAGTAATCAAAAGCAGGAGAACATGAGGTTATCTTACTGAATTCAGTGAAATCAAAAGTGGCCTCTGGCTACAACCTACACTCTGAGAAGTCACTGCAGTTTCCAGCTTCCAATCCTGTTAATCTAATGAAGAGATTTGCACAATTATTTTTCATTAAAAAAACAGATACCAAAGATTTTAGGTTTTTATGGTTTAGTCTCTGACACAAATGCTCAACTCTTTCCTTCTGTGAAAACAGCAATAAACCACATGTAAATGAATGGGCATAGCTGTGTTCCAATAAAACTTTATTCACAAAAGAGGCTGTGGTTGGCTGCATGTGGCCCATGGGCCATGCTGGTTTAATAGAAACAGGAGTGTCAAACAGGCATAAATAGTAACAAATACATATATGATTGTATACATTGAAATGTAGAGAGAGACTAAAGTTAATATTAGCATCCAAAAAAACCCAAATATTGAACAAAAAATGACACACATTTTACTCTAGCTTTACTTATATGTCTTGGCCCATCTTATGTCTTCCTTTTCCAAAACCTATTTGCATAATTCTCCTCTCAGAGTTTATTTCTATATTATGTAGCATTGCATGCCATATATTTTTATGAGAAACATTTTTTCAAGTGCTACCTAGCGTGGTGTTAAGAAAATTGCAGATCTTTAGTAAATGTCCATTGAATAGAATTGTACTGATAAGAAATGAATCAGGTGATTCGCAGAAGACAGAAATGAATGTACAGTTTTGTTGGCCATCCAGGTAACTGGAAATAATATTGAATTTTATTAATGCATATAAATAGGATTTACTTAGTAGAGGAAAATTTTATGGTCATCGATTGTATGATAATTCTACAGTCACTGATGGTCAAAGTTAGTCAAGACTTACTTTTATAAAGTATAAACTTACCCCAAATTTATATCTTAATTCAAAAAATAATTTGAAGTATTCTCACTAGTGAGCTATGTATGAGTGAGTTTCTAAGGCAGAGGAGATAGAAATAAATTAAATTTACATGGCAGAACAAAACACTGGAATGAAGTCACAAAAATATGGAAAGGAGTAGTAAACATCTACAAAGCTATGATAATTCCTGTACTTAAGTATTGCCACATATAAGATGGTCCTGTGGAATAAATTCCACAAATAATGCTAAATATTTATAGAAACTTGGAGTGTGAAAAATATCATATGCTAGTTCCATAGGAAAAACTTATTTATTTTATAAATGGTACTAGTATTTTAAAAATGGTGATGGTTTTTACAGATGAGACAACTTTTAAGCTAGTCCCAAAGATAGTGAGCTATACAAAATTAAAATGCAGAAAATATAAAATCTTAAAAAGTTAAAATGTATATGAAACATATATGACCTCTTTAATAATAGAATTCTGAATTACCTAGAAAGAAGGAAAACATTTTCTCCCTTAGGAAAAAAAAAATGCTGAAAACATGTAGCAAACATTATTGATATGCAGTTGGCCTTCTGTATACATGGGTTTCACATCCTTGGATTCAATTATCCATGGATCAAAAACATTTAGAAAAAAAAATAATGAATGTATCTGTACTGAACATATACAGACATTTTTTGTCCTATCATTATTCCCTACACAATACAGTAGAAGCTCTATTTGAATAGCATTTGCATTATATTAGGTTTTATAAGTAATCTAGAGAGGAGATAAACTATACAGGAAGATTTGTATAGATTGTATGCAAATGCTACATCATTTTATATCAGGGACTTGAGCACCTGTGAATTTTGATATTGGCAGGAGGCAAGGAGAATTCTTTGGCCCAATGGCCATGGATACTGAGGGATGACTATAATTGATTTTGCAAATGCTAAAATGTTCTATTTCAAAACATATTTAAATATTCTATATGTCAAGAAACACTTTCATAGAGTAAAAATCATGAGTGCCTAGTGAAATATAAATGTAACACATTATGGATAAAGGGTTAACATACCCTTATACTAAAGATTACTATAACTGATTAAAGATAATAAAGACAAGCAATCCAATCAGCACACAAGCAATATAAACAAATAATTAGTGGAGAGCAGATGCGAATGTCAAAAATTTTTCAAAGATACACAACTTCAATATTACCCACAAATCTCTAATCAAAATAAAATGTCCCATTATTTTTTATCATGCTCCTTTTGGTGACACACTTTTGGTTTCTCCCTTGTGTGACACACTTTCTGTTCCTCTTCTGTACAGGACACACTTCCTGTTTCTCCCTTCTGCAATAGACACTTCCTTTGTCTCTCCTGTGAGGGACACACTTCCTCTTTCTCCTCTGTGCAGCATGGTGGCCCCACTGGGAAGACACAGGAAGTGTGCCCTACAAAGGGGAGAAACAGGAAGTGTTTGGGGCACACGGGAGAAGCAGGAAGTATGTCCTTAACAGGAGACAAACAAGAAGATTGCCCTGCATGGAGGAACAGAAATTGTGTCCCCACAAGGGCAACACAGGAAGTTGTCATTAACTGAGGAGAAACAGGAAGTGTTTCCTGTGCAGTGAAGGAACAGAAAGTGTGTGCTGCATAGGGTAGAAACAGGAAGCATGTCCTGCAGAGAAGAGGAACAGGAAGTATGTCCTGCATAGAGGAGGAGTAGAATGTGTGCTACACAGGGGAGGAACAGGAAGATCTTCATCCAATAATTGGATGCATTTGGGAAATAAAAATTCGGAATTAACCTTCACAGAAGAGGAACAGGAAGTGCATCCTGCCCAGAGGAGTAACAGGAAGTGTGTTCTGCACAGTGGAGGAAAAGAAAGTGTGTGCTGCACAGGGGAGTAAAAGGAGGAGTCATGACCAGGGAACTCACAGGAAGTGTGTCGAGCACAGGGGAGAAACAGGAAGTGTGTCTGCAACAGAGGAGAAACAAAATGTGTGGGCTGCACAGGGGAGGGACAGGAAGTATGTCCTGCATAGAAGACAAATAGAAAGTGCATCCTGCCCAGTAGAGTAACAGGAAATCTTAAAATGTTTTGTTCTGATTTCAGTTCTAGAAAATTGCTGAAAAGACACATATACAAAACCCGGAATGTAAGCTTCCCAAGTGTGAGAGCTGGTGAATAGCCAAAGAGCAGTCAGTGACACTACCTGAGATGCTGCAGTTGTGTGGGTGCACTTCTTTCACATTGTCCCCCACCCCAGATGGTTCACATGGGTAAGAGAGGTGCAGGGAGAGTGTGTGGGTCTGTGTGTCTGGAGCTGTTGGCAAGGTTGCCCTAACAGCAGCGTTCCTGTGATGTCACCTGTTGGTTCATCCCAACCTGCCATCAGGAGGCATTATAGTGCCTCTTCAGCACTGAAAGGCATAGTTTGAGTGAACTTGAAAATCGCTTAAAGCCTGTGCTGCCAACCCAAGGTTTAAAGAAGAAGGTGACAAACATACTGTCCTAGTTAGTGCTGTCTAGATTTTCAGATTGAGAAGTTTGGTTGTCATTTGAAAGAATCTCTTCTCTGTGCCTGATTCAGCTCAGTGGGTGGCTCATGCCTGTAATTCCAGCACTTTGGAAGGTCGAGGAGGGTGGATCGCTTGAGGTCAGGAGTTTGAGATCAGCCTGGCCAACATGGTGAAACCCCGTCTTTACTAAAAATACCAAATTTAGCCAGGTGTGGTGGTGCACACCTGTAGAGCCAGCTTCTCGGGCGGCTGAGGCAGGAGAATCGCTTGAATCCTGGAGGCAGAAGTTACAGTGAGCCAAGATCTCCCCACTACCCTCCAGCCCAGATGACAGAGAGAGACTCCATCTCGAAGTAAAAAAAAGATTCTCTTCTCTCTGCCTAATTTATGGCCTCTTGTGCTAGAGCTGGTTGTTCTGAGGCTGATACCCTGAGGACAGAGATTTATAGGTTAGACTTTGCATTGTTTGTAGATGCTGACATGGTTTTCCTTCTGTGCCCAAGACAGATAAAAATTGTGAGTGCTATAATAAACAACCTCATTTCTGTCAACAGCTCATAGGCAGAGGTGCTCTTAATTGCTCCCTGCACTTGCATGTACCTGAGAGGGTTTTTTGGTGACCAACCTCCATACCACATTGGTCTCCCTGAGTTCTGCCTTGGTCATGATGGTGCAGTTATGAATCTTGTCAGCTCCTCAGCCCCATACCTGCCCAAACAGCAACTCAGGGTGGTAGACAGTGGAGAAAGCGGAAGTTGGCTCACCCAGCCTGTGTCTCTGAAGACACCTGCCTGGTGAGGGAAGATGCTGTGTCTTTTAGGGACACCATGAGGGCAGCATCAGAAGACATGAAGTAGGGACAACAACAGAATCCATAAAGAAGGAGGCAGGTTAAAGCAAAGAGGAAAATAGGGTAACAGGCTGAAGGCCAGATTGAAAGTTCTGGTTCAGTGCCACAGGAAGAGGAGAGTGGACATTTGTAAGGTCCTCACTGACTCAGGATAGTGAGTTAAATATTCAGTGCTGCAGAATAACTGGATGAAGATCTGGAAGCTTTTGGGAAATAAGAATTCAGAATTGATCAACCTGGCTAGCATTCAAGCTCCTTGTATTGAGCAGGTGCCATGTGCCAGACACATTGTGCAGTACCATATTGCATTATCCACAGTCAGTATCTCATTTAATCTACATCACATCAGCCATCTCAAGAAGGATAATGTTACCTCATCCATTTTCCAGACAAATAAAGGAAAGATTCAGAGAGATGATGTCCAGGTATTTTAAGGCAAGCATTCCGACTCCAGTGCACACCCCCTTTAAAAAATGTTTTTAAGAGATGACAAATTGCTATGTTGCCCAGGCTGGAGAGGAGTGTCACTTTGCCTGCACGATCACAGGATCATAGGACACTACAGTCCCCTCAAGCAATCTTCCTGCCTCAGCCTCCCCAGTAGCTGGGACTACAGACACATGCAACCAAGCCTGGCTACCAGTGCACATCCTCTTAAGCATCACGTGGATGATTAGACTGTTCACATAAATGTGGAAGTATAAAGAAGAAAGTATAAACACTAAATGGGACCCACCCTGCTTGAGTGGGGATAGAGAAGATGCAGGACTGAGGGCAAGTGGAGAAGTCACACCATCCCAGTTCACCTGAACGCCAGAGATGACTGCTGCCATATGAATGCTGGTGTTAAATGCCTCCTGACCCTGCTGAGCTGCTCCAGGTGAACCAGCCAGATGCAGCAGCCTCCTGCTGCCTTGTGTCCCCATTTGGGGACTAAGGGCTTTCTGCAGCTCTGGTAAGCACACAGCTGTGAAGCTGTTTGCTTTGACTCAGCATGTGAATGCAGGTCAGGCCCTGGTTTTTCTCTTTGTTCCAGAGTGCAGTGGTAATTTGCAAAGGGTAGATTGTTTACCAGATCATGTCTGGCCACCTGGAAGGTCTTTGACAAAGGAATTGAACTTTGGCCCTATTAAGTCACATGCAGTAGACACAGTGAGATCCCTGTAGTACAAGGTGCTATGTCATTTATTTGGAGGGTTTGTTTTGGTTTGTTTGCAGGATACACTTCCTGTTTCTTCGCTGTTTAGGACATACTTCCTGTGTTTCCCCTGTGGGGGAAACACTTTCTGTTCCTCCCTTGTACTTGACACATTTCCTGTGTCTCCCCTGTGCAGTACACACTTCCTGTTCCTCCTCTGGGAAGGACACACTTTCTGTTACTCTCCTAAGACATACACACTGCCTGTTTCTACCCTGTACCCGACACACTTGCTGTTTGTCCCTTCTGCAGGAGACACTTCCTGTGTGTCCTCTGTTCATGACACTCTTCCTGTATCTTTCCTGTGCAGCACACACTTTCTGTTTCCTCTCTCTGCAGGATACACTTCCTGTGTCTCCCCTGTGGAGGACATACTTTTACTTTTTCCCCCGTGCAGCACACACTTTCTGTTCCTCCACTATGCAGGACATATTTTCAGTTTCTTCCCTGTTAAGGACACACTTCGTGTTTCTTTCCTGTTAAGGACACACTTTCTCTGTCTCGCCTGTGGGGGACACACTTTTTGTTTCTCCCCTATTCCTGACACACTTCCTGTTTCTCCCCTATGCAGCACATACTTTCTTTTCCTCCCCTGTGCAGGACACACTTCCTGTTACTCTTCTGTGCAGGACCCACTTTCTGTTCCTCTTCTGTGCAGGACCCACTTTCTGTTCCTCTTCTCTACACTCTTTTGGTTTCTCACAGAGACATAGGAAGTGTGTCAGGCACAGGGGAGGAACAGAAAGTGTATGCTGCACAAGGGAGAAATCAAAAGAGTGCCATGAATGGAGGACACACAGGAAGTGTGTCCTGCACAATGGAGGAACAGAAAGTGTGTGCTGCACAGTGGAGAACAAGGAAGTGTGTCAGGGGAGACATTGGAAGTGTGTCCTGCAGAGGGGAGAAACAGGAAATGTGCTAGGTACATGGGAAAAACAGGAAGTGTGTCCATAACAGTGGAAGAACAGGAAATGTGGCCTCTTCAAGGAAGAAAGAGGAAGTGTTTCCTGTACGACAAAGACATAGGAAATGTGTCCTCACAGGTGATAAACAGGAAGTGTGTCCAGCACTGGGGAGGAAGAGAAAGTGTGTGCTGTAGGGAAGAAACTGCAAGTGTGTTACCCACAGGGGCTACACAGAAAGTGTATTCTGCCTAAGGGAGAAACTGGAAGTATGTCCTTAAAAGGGGAGAAACAGGAAGTGTGTCCTGCACATAGGAGGAACAAAAACTGTGTCCCCCTCAGGGGAGACAGAGAAGTGTGTCCTTAACAGGGGAGAAACAGGAAATATTCAAATAATATTTCTATATATTTAATTCAGATATCTTTGGGTTTGTTTACATATAGTTGTGTGTGTGTTTATACATATTTATTTAAAATAGACTTGCCTACAAAGAAAATTAACATGTTATTAATATAAAATCACACACACATCTTTCTGAAAAAAATTAGAGACAGTAAATTCACCACTTTTTAGTAGAACTCACAATAAACTTTCAATGGAGATGGTTTTTTAAGTAAAACATTTATTTTTTTTTTAAACTTTAAAGCATTGAGTCCATAAATGTGAAGTTTAAAGGGCTGTCATCACCAGTGTTATTATTGTAAAAACGTGGCCCCTTCTCATTTTTTCTCATTCATCTATCTTTGATGATTGGATTTGAGGTAGGAAACACACTTTTTAATGGGGGTGGAGTGAGAATAACATTTGAAATGTAATATGTGACTTAACACACTCAGACTGGTTTTAGGAGTATTGATGGCTGTTTGTTCCAATACATGCCTTCAAATGCCTTTTCTCCCCATGCAGATGGGAGAGTTTTCCAGTTCTTGTACTTGAAGCCCATCTGATGCTGGCTGTGGAATCTAATGTGTCTTGAGTTTCCTAGGGTTTGTCTTCTTTAGCTGTGTTAGGAAAATGGAGACAAGTCTCCAGGTTGCCCATAAGTCCCTTTATACATTATTCATAAAGGTTTGATGATAGAATAAATTGCTTTAGTGCTAATTCAGATCTCTCTACAAACTCACTATAAATCTTTTTCTATTTGAGAAACCATTTATCACAATAAATAAGTAAATAAATTCTCCTCTTCTGAGAACTCCCATATATACACATTGAATAAATTTGCATGCCTTTTCTCCTATTAAAAATAAGAATAAATAAAAAATAAATTCTCTTCTTAAGGCATTTGTGTGTGTGTGTGTGTCTTCCAAAGGAACCTACATTTTTGCCTTCCCAAATTTGTCTGATTCTTCATTTTCCCCCTTTATTATATACTTATCAATAAAACATTGGCTTTTTTTCTCATATCTGCACCATTTTGAAAAGTCGAATGCTCCTTTCCTGCAGTATTCATAGCCATTTTCAAACTGAGCAGCTGAAAGAATAATGGACACTTAGATGAGGTCCATGATGGCTTCCCAAGGGAATCTGACCCTAGACCAAGAGGAGTAGATCCATTTTAACATTAAGTTAAAAGATTTAGACACCTAATCAGAATAAATGAAATTACAAAAAGAAATCTTATTTTATTTCCAGAATTGTACATTCCATTTTGTTTCAGTTAGATAGTTAATTGCATTAACACCTGCTGTGTTGGTTAATTTTTGGATCTTTGTTGATGTGAGTTCCACGTTACTATGAACTCAAACATCAAAAACCCAAAGGTCTTCTTATGTCAACATTTACTCTTAGACACCTGATGAAAGCACTTTTAAAATTACTTACTTATGCCTTACAAAGATCTTTTAATTTCCCCACCCTGATTTTAAAGACTTGAAAGGGCCTTTTATAAACTGCTTCTAGAAACAATTGAAATAATTCCAAAAGGGCTAGTGGGCTAGCTCACTTTTGAGGATATTGGAAGGGAGAAGTTATGAAAGGAAGAAATTTAAACATCAGAAGACTAGGGTGGTAATTCCAGTGAGAGACATACCCAAGGTCGTATATATCACAATCCTCAGAATGTACTAAAACAAGACCTGGTATTTATGTTTGTGTTTTCTGTTTATTGGCAGGAATGTCAGGCTGTTCGTTATTGTATCTATGGAACCCATATTTATAACTTCTTACCTGCAAGGTATTTCAATCTATTTCATTGCTACACTCCGCACCTGAGGAAAAAGGCTTCCATGATTTTCTCTTCAGAATGTTCATCTTTTAAATACACACAGATACATCATTGGTTTTATTTGTTTCTTTGTTTTGATTTCTGTGAACAATGACTTTGAAATAAGAACATGTTATTTTCAGTCACATAAATCTACATTATCAAATGTTTGTTTACAGTTTACAGTTAATAGCTATTCATGGCTCACCATCCATGGATGTGAAGGGCATTTAAAAACACTAGATGATTCGCTGACTTTTGGAAACCATACCTGCAACCAACTTGAATAATGTTTTAGAACTGGACTGTCCGATATGGCACCTGATAGTCGCAAGTGACTATTCTACCATGAAATAATATTAAATCAAATTTTAAACTCTAGTTTCTCAGTCACACTAGCTGTATTTCAAGGGATTAATAGTCACATTTGGACAATGGCTACTATTTTGAAATGCTAATCCCTGCTCTATTAGTTTCCTGAACCTGCCCTAACAAATGACCTCAAACAGTGTGGTTTAAACAAGATTCTTTCTTTCTCTCTCACAGTTCTGGAGGCCAGAAATCCAAGATCAAGGTCACAGCATGGTTTGTTCCTTTTGAAAGCTTGGAGGGAGAAACTATTTTGTGCCTCCCTCTCAATTTATGGTGATGGCTGGTGGTTGTTGGTGTTCCTTGGCTTGCGGCTGGATCTTTCTTATATCTGCCTCCATCATCACGTGGTGTATTTCTTATTGGGTGTCTCTATATCCAATTTCTCCTTTTCTCATAAAGACACCAGCCATTCAATGCCCACCCACTTTAATCCAGTATGAACTCACTTTAACTTGACTACATCTGCAAGGCCCCTAAGTATGTATAGTCCGTTCTCACATTGCTATAAAGAAATACCTGAGACTGGGTAATTTAAACAGAAAAGACGTGTAATTGTCTCAGGGTTCTGCAGTCTGTACAGGAAGCATGGCATCATCTGCCTCTGAGGAAGTTTTATTTATGGAGGAAGGCAAAAGTGAGGGCAGGCGTCTCATATGGCATGAGCAGCAGAAAGAGAGAGACATGAAGGAGGTGCCACACACTTCTAAACAACCCGGCCTCATGAGAACTCACTCACTGCACAGTACCGGTTGAGGGGATGGTTGCTGCTAAACTACTCATGAGAAATCTGCCCCCATGATCTAGTCACCCCCTACCAGGCCCTGTTCTAACACTGGGGGTTACAATTCAACATGAGATTCGGGCAGGGACACAGAGAGAAACCATATCGCTCTAACTTCAAATAAGGACACTTTCTGAATTACTGCATGTTAGTGATGGCAACAGTGGCCCATTTGGAGCAGCTGCTCTAAAGATGCCAACGGCAGCAGGGGAGGCACTGCCAGGGCTGCGTGCTCCACTTAGCTGCCAGGAGCTGGGAGCGGGTGGGAGCTCTGCCTCCCTCTGAGTCTGTGTGGTGGGAGAGCCGCCCTCCTGGGCTCAGCTGCAGCTGCCTACCTGCAGCTGAGGACCTGAGCATCTTTGCATTCTCAGGAGCCTGGGAAGTCTCCTGAACCCCAACAGGCTCAGAAATGCCTGCTCTCACTGCCTGGCCTCTCCCTACTCCTGGAATTCTCTCTGATTTGGGAGCAAAGCTGAGGCCGAGCCTGGGAACTGTCAGAGCCCGGCCAGGTGTGCGCATGCTTAGGGCAGCGCTGACATGCCAGCCCCTTGCTGCTTCAGCCACCTCTGAACTTTGAGCACTGACGAGCATGAGAGGGAGGCCGAGGAGGGGGCTGAGGGTGGCTCGGCGTGGGCCTGCAGGTGCCGCTCAGCATGAACTGCCTGGGTACCATGGACAGCATGACTGATAGTGGCATGACGCAGACCGGCTCCTGGGTGCAAAGGGGCAGGTCCCCAGTGAAGCTCCGCCTTCCAGCCAGGGAAGGCCTGAAGCATGGGGTCCGGGCTGTCAGTTCCAGGTGGAGTCTGTGGACTGGAGTGAGAGTTAACAGTGCTTTTTCTGGGCCTACTCATGACCACCCGTGGACCAATCCGCACACAATTTCTCCCTTCTGAGCCCATAAAACCCCAGACTCAGCCACACTCGCATAGAGTACCAGCTGTGGGAAGGAGCTAGCCACTGTGGGTTTCCTCTCTGCTGAGAGCTGGACACTCACCAGCACAACTTACCTGTGGAAAGGAGTTGCCCACTTGGGGTCACCTGAGAGCTGTTCTGTCACTCAGTGAGGCTCCTCTGTCCCTTGCTCACCCTCCAGTTGTTCACATACTTCGTTCTTCCCGGATGCAGGACAGGAACTCAGAACATGCCAAATGGTGGAACTGAAAGAGCTGTAACACAAGCACGGCTGAAACATCCCCGCCCCCCAGTTGCCATGTTGTGGGCAACAAGAAGGAGAGAACTGCAGCTCTTCAGGGAACCCAGACCTAGGGTTTCCCCAAGTCAGGACTGTGACACTCTCCTTGGGGCTTTGTGGTTCCTGGTGCCTCCAAGCTTCTGGGTACCACTGGGTTCCCCTTATCCTCATCTAGATGTGAGTGCTCACAGTGGAAGCCTCATGTAGTACATGTGGTTCAGCCACAGCCTCACATTGAGCCGGCGCCTGGACCCTACCACCCTGCTGCAGCAGCTGGTGCGGCTGGCTGTGTGCAGTGGCTGAAACCCGTACTGGCTTACCCACACACCCATTGCCACTCTGCTCCTGGCTTATCCTTGGCAGGTGTGGGATCCAGGCTGGTAGTGCCAACCAAGCACAGCCTGCTGGGTCGAGTGGACAGAATGAGGCCAGTGGGTGCGACCAATGCTCAGGCAGAAGGCATCACCAGCTACAGAGGTTTCCAGCTGGTGAAGCAACACCCTAAAGATCCCATGACATTAGGACTGGAGCACAGATTTCTGAGAGACCCAGTTCAACCGCTAACATTTCTGAGTCTTTTTTTTTTTCCTGAATGCTGCTGGGGAA
>PVKP010015095.1:0-51266 GCA_004027715.1 Plecturocebus donacophilus
GCTGGGCTTTGTAATACATGCCTGTAGTCTCAGCTACTGAGACTGAGGCAGAAGGGTACTTAGAGCCCAGGAGTTTGAGGTTACTTAAATATGATTGTGCCACTTAACTCCAGCCTGGGTGATAGAAGAGCAAAACCCATATCAAAAATAATAATAATAATAATAATAATAATAAATAAAAGAAATAGAATATGGCTGAGGAAGAGAAGAGCAGAGAATGCAAATGAAAGCTATAGAAAGTTTTTAAGCAGAAAAATGACAAGTGAAGAACAGATGTGAAGGGGAGGAGAAACATTAAGGGCTGGAGAATAAGGGGCCAGGTAGAGCTACTCCTGTGTTCTTTCCACTATATCAACCCGTCTAAGGAAATGGGAAGAACTTATTTAAATCACTCTCACCTTCCCATGTATTTCATATGTGGACTGGAGAACTTTCATGGATTTAAATGCAAAAGGCAACATAAATAGCAATTATGTGTACTACTTTAGAGATGGGGGCCTAAATTAGAATCCTGGCTCCACTATTTACCAGCTAGTATGACTTTCCGTGATCACACAGCTTTTCTCTGTGAATCCGCTTTCCCATCTATAGAAAAGGAGTAGTTTTAGCCATGCTATTGAGATACTGTGAGGATTAAATGAAATAATATATAAAAGTAAAGCTTTTAATACAATGCCTGGCACACAATACATATTAAATAAATGACAATAGTAACTTATTGTTGTGGTTATCATTATTTCTGTAGGGCTTCTCCTCTTATTAGGCCCTCTGCTTGAATGCTTTTCCCTTATAACTTAATGAAATAGCTCGATTGTCACAGCTTCCTCTGACATCCTACTTAAATTAGCATTCCTTCCATTGTCCTACTGTCTTCAGAGTACTTATCTACTATAACATTATCCTGTTTATTTGTTCACTGTATGACTCCTCCCACTAAAATATAAGCTCCATCAGTACAGGTTCCCTGTTTCTATAAATCACTGCAATTTATATTCAACTCCTAGTCAGAACAGTGACTGGCATATTTGTTGAATAAATGAATTATTACAGTCATTATGGGCATCCAGAGATGGCTGGAGCAAAAAAGAGCAAAAGTTCAGAAATCACAACAGAATGAAGACAAAGTATCAGCTATCTTACTATCAGCTATTACACTACTTCACCCTACAACTAAAACCAAGGCCTGAGAGAAAAGTTGGCTTTCTAGCAGTCATTATGACATTGCCATAGTCAATTACAACCTTTCTTAATGAGAGTCAATTCCAAGCAGCTTCAAGTTCCATAAAGTCACAGGACAAGTACCATGAATGGGCACATGTTCAATTTGATACTACCTTTCTTTGACTCTAAGATACAATTTTAACAACACTGGAATTGGGACGCATCTTAACAACTGGTGTCAGCCAGCATCAGAACTCAAAGAATAGGTGTCAGTGACTTAAAGAAAATCAGAGAAGCATTCCTTTAACCCCTAAGAGCCAAATGGTTGTAGGGAGGAGCAATTGAGATGGTGAAGCAATAACATGCAGGCGAGCTCCAAAAATTGAGCTCTTGTTAAAAGTCCATTAACACAAGGTAGGCAGATAACTTGAGGTCTGGCTAACACCATGAAACCCCATTTCTACTAAAAATACAAAAAAAAAAAAAAAAAAGTCCATTAACAATGGCTTTCTATTTTTTATTGGATTCTTCAAGAAATTCTGCATCATACTAATGTATATAGAACAACACTGTGAGGGAAAAACAGAATACTGATGCGTCTAAGTAAAAAGAGTAATTCTGAAGAGACAGACCTGAAATATTTTCTTTTTTATGTAGGTACCAGAAATATACAATTATTTGTCCAATTAGGTATAAAATAACTCTTTCAATAAGTACAAAATTAAACCAAGTCTAGATGTTATTCTGTTAAGCTAAGTCACCACGTCACTATTTCGCTCAAAACCTCTAATGATTTCACATCTCACTCCATTAGAACACGTCTTTACATCTCTCTCTGACTTCACTCCAATTACCTTCCGCATTCTAGCCACAGTGACCTCCTTGCTATTCTTGAATGCTAGGCACACTCCCATCTCAGGGCCTTTGTACTTGCTGTTTCCTGTTTGGAATGCTCTTCCCCAAATATCTGCACAGCTCACTCCTCACCACTTTGAAGTCTTAGATCAAATGTTACAGAAGACTCTGACCAACTATACTTACTAAAATTACAATCTTCTTCCCCAACACTTCCTATCTCCCTTTCCCTTTTGCATTTTCTTTGTAACACCAATCACTTTTGAACATAATATTTATTTCTTTTGTTTACTATCTCTGTCTACTAGATTGAGGGTGCTAATTTCTGTTTTATGTTTTGATTTATCCCTAGCACCTAGAAAAGTATCTGTATATAATAGACAATAAATATTCATCACATAAGTAAAATGTTTTCAATATCTTAACATGGAATAAAATTGACACTCTAGGAATATAGTCATGGTTATTCTGGGGCTTCAGGTACTGTCTGGTTTATACCTCCTGTAACTAGGGGATAATATATAATGTAAGCCCAAACTGGGACACTCTTGAGTAAAATGAAAGCACGAATAATAATTACCTTGTGACAGTAGTCATTAACTAGATTTGTCTCAGGCAAACAAAGACCCTTTAGCCCATGCTTGGTATTGACATCCTATGCTTAATGGGTACTTAGAGCCCATTTTAGAAGCATGGGCTAAGGGCATCATTGTAACGCACAGAATGAAGCAAGCCTTCCTTCCATTAGAGTTCACCAGTATGGAGGAGACATTCAATATACAGTTTACACGTCATTCTTTCACTGAACAGATCTTTCTCACTTATTAATACTTGGCATATAGTAGATACTTAAAAAAATAAAATAAAAGCTTACTGGCCAGGCATGGTGGCTCACACCTGTAATTCCAGTATTTTGGGAGGGTAAAATGGGAAGGTTGCTAGAGGCCAGGAATTTGAGACTAGCCTGGGCAACACAGCAAGATCCTGTCACTATAAAAATTTTTTAAATTAGCTGGGTGTGGCCACACACACCTGTAATCCAAACTACTCAGGAGGCTGAGGGTGTAGGATTGCTCGAGAACAGGAATTAAGGCCACAGTGAGCTGTAATTGCACCACTGTACTCCAGCCTGGGTGAGAGAGAGAGAGACCATGTCTCCAAAAAAAAAAAGAAAACAATCTACAGGGTTAACAATAAAAGCTGATTTAATATATTATAATAGGCAATGGACCTTAAATCCAGTTGTAGAATATTTACTACATGAGCAATATTCAAGATACTTATTAAACAAAAAATGGAAATCAGAAATAAGATCCCATACTCCAACTCTCTTTTGGAAAAAAAACACACACACACACACACACACAAAAAGATAACAATTTAGTTTCTAAAAAATGTACCTATGTAAGCCTAGGAAGGCTAAAGGAATATAACAAAATGTCAATAGTGCCAATATTTCCATAATGGGAAAAGATTTTATTTTGGCTTTCTTTCCTTCAAAAATTTCAATAATCATGTGTAACAGAAAAATGTTATAAAAATCTGACAAATTTCTCAAAATAAAGAGACATGCTGTTCATCCATTACACTAGGTATTTTACTTTATATCCTTACATTAAATCATTCGTTCGAATACTTTCAAGCACCTGCTGTGTGCTGAACACTGTTAAGCTCTGGGAATGGAAAGATATAGAAAAAATCTAATCAAAAATATAACCTCATATTATAAAATATGAAGCTTCAAAGCTGATAAGGTGCAGGCATATACCTGTCTCATGATCTAATTTGCTTTACTTTCCCAATTAGATCACGAGACTGTTATGTGCCTGGACCTCATCAGCTCTACTCCTTATTGAAGTTATGTTTATATAACTTTAGTTGTTATTAAGGATCATATTAAAAAAAGAAACATAAGAGTAATGTATTAACATGTTTTATAATTTATCATAGGTATTATTTATAATGGCTAATGTTCTGTTACATAAACACTACAAAACATCTGAAATCTGGAATAAAATTCACCCCATTCTTTATTTTCCAGATTTTCAGAATATTAGAACAGTGGCATTCTCCTAAACATGATGCTAGAACCAAGTCAGAGTCATCCATTCAGATACTCTGCTGAAGTCACAACGTATTTCAGAAACCAGAGAAGATCCTGCTGCCAAGGGGCTTACAAGAGAGACAAAATGCAGAGTCCTAAGCAATAGAAAAAGAATACTATAAGGACTGTGTTACTGTGCTACGTGTCCAATGACTAGTAAGGAAAGATGAACTAAAAAACAGCTAACTGCTGAAAAAATGGAAAGGAAGAGGAACACTATCCATGAAACTAGATGAAAGTCGCATTTTAAGATTATTCTAGCACCAGCGTACAAGATGAACTGGAGGATGGAAAAGTGCAAGCAGGCGGTGTAGGTAAGAAACTATTGTAAATCAAGAACAAAATGTAAGGAAATGAACTGATGTGGTAAAAATGGGAATGGAAAGATACAATGCCATATCATTAAAAAGAAATAAAGCTGGTAACAATACGGGGAACAACTAAAAAGCATCAGCTGAAGATTAAAGTTTCAAGTTTAGATAACTGGGATAACTGACTTCCATCAAAGCAAAAAGCATGTGATGTCACATTTTTCTAGGGTGGGGTTATAAAGAACATATGGACAAAAGGTCAAAACAAGTATCTTTTGGACAAGCACAAAATTCACTTAAGACAAAGATGGAAATGATGATCTGGCTACCTTTTCAGAAAAAAAAATACAGTTAACTGGAACTCCTCTATCTCCTCTATTTAACAAATATTTATTATTAATAAATGCCTACTATGTCCCAGGTCCTGTGCCAGAGCAGAAATGAAGATACACATGTGAGTGTAAAAGAGGAGGCACTGCTTGACCCTGTCCTCTTCACCCCAAGGTCTGGGTTATGGTTAAACAACATTTCATGCTGTACCGTTAGATATGGTGCTTTATTATTGCAACAAACATTTCACATTTTTTTTGTCAGTGAGTTCTGCTTTTAAATACTTAAGTGATGATCCCCAATGTCAATTTCCAAATTTAAGTTTAACGCAATACGGTGAGTAGAGAAGAACACAGGTACAGAAGAGAAATTTAATTTGGGCATCAACAAACTTCTGCGTTCTTAGTTACCAATATTGAGACCATAGCAACTCCGTAAAACAGGTTGTATAACAGTCATCCAAATTGCAATTCAGTCCTAAAATCTAGATCATACGAAGCTCTGTAACACTGGCCTATGGAAACATACAACTCACTTTGAAGATTCAATCCATTTATTTTTTTAGAGCAATTGAAAACACAGAACTGTTGCCTGAAAAATCTTTGCAACTGCACATCTTTAGAATTAAACACATACCTGAAAGTTTAAAATTCTGCTCGTTTTTTGTTGAAGAGCCGTCAGCCTGAAACAGGTCACGCTGGGGGAAAAAAGCCATTGGCTCATCCATCTGAATCCCCAAAGACGCCTTCATCATACGACAAAAGGGATGCAAAATGCCAGTTAAGGGGTTACATCCACAGGGGGAGCAAAGCAGCTGTGAAAATTAGAACACTGGAGAAGTTTAGATCACTCCCTAAACCACGCACTATAAACATACCACTGCCCTCAAAGGGGCAAACATTTTTAAGCGCTCCATGTGTTCAAACCTCCACAGTAGGGCATATTGTGGCCATTTCTGAGGAATTCCATGTGCTTTACTTTCACCTCCCAGAAACACCGGCAGAGTGCTGCAGGGAGAATTTCCCGGTCGGGGCACTCACGCAGCAGCAGGGGCGGTGGGGGCGGCGAGTCCGGCGTAGCCTGCGGGACCGCGTAGGGGAGGGGCCGACCGGCGGGGACGGTTTGAAGTCAGGAAAAGGACTGAGGGAGGAAACCGTTTCGCCACTGACAGGGAGCGCCAGGAGGCTCGTCCAACGCCCCACGCAAGTTGATGGAGAACTGATACGATCCTGGGCCACGAGTGCCGGGCGGAGGAGGGGAAGGGGGAATGAATGGGAATCATCCTGCCAGCCCTAGTCGCAAGCTCAGCCAGGAAGGACCGGCTACCCTCGGGCCCGAGACGGAACCGGATGCTTAGTGCGCAGGCGCGCGACTTTCCCGCCGCAGGTTAGAGGGATCCCAAGGGGATCGGGGAACGCAACTGCACGGCGAGAAAACCGAAGTCACTATCCTGAATTCGTTTCTAATCCCTCACAATCCCGCGCCATGGAACAAACCGTCGGAAACTCACAGTTTAAGAGAGTACGACTTCTGTGGCCACCCAGATGCCTGGGTCGCTGTCTCCAAGAGCTCCCCACCTACCGAGTCGTTCGCATGCGCTGCGCAACACTTCCCGCCGCCGCTCTGGTTGCACATGCGCACACTAAAGCCCTCGACGCGGGGGATTCCGCTACTGGGCGCTTGCGCAAGAGGGTGGGGCTTCTTCCCGCGGCCTTGGCCTGCTGGAAGAGCGGTTACCGGAATGAAGATCGGGAGTGTTTTTAAATGATTGGGATGAACCATAAGGTTAAGGGCCCAACACGATTTCAGGAAAGAAGCTAGCTCAGAGAAGAAAAAACCTCAGGTGCTGACACATCCCTATATACCGTGGCCGCACAACACATTGGGCACACCATGGATAAAAGGCACTTTATTGACTCTGCTTTTATTTCCTTTTCGTTGAGTGCCCTACTTCCCCGTTAAAAAACAAGTAAAATAATGTAATTGCTGATTGTTTGTGGCTGTATTAGTAGAAATTAGCACAGTGGCAAGCAGGCAGTATGTCCAATTTACTGACCTCTTGACTATGAGGTAGGCGGGTTTCTAGGGGCTGGAATCATAGTGAACAATACAAACACCATCCCTGTAGGAAGCAAAATTCCAGTGAAGCGATGACAATAAACGGATGAATAAATGAACAGTATTCTTTCTGGTATTGATTACTACTTGAAGGAAATAAAATGAAGAGACGTGATACTGACTGGGAAGGCGATATCTTGATGAGATGGTCAGGGAAGGCCTCTCAAAGAGACCTGGATGAGAAAGACCTGGTAGGGAAACTATTGTCCTGGCAAAGAAAGGACAAGGCAAATGCAGAGAGAAAGAGGAGCTTGGTATGTTGGAGGGGCAGGGCAGGGAAGGCCAGTGTGGGGGAAGTGTAGTGAGCGAGTGGGAAGATAGTCCCAGATAGATGAGGTTAGAGAGTTAGGCAGAAGCTAGACCTTGTAGGTCCTTGAAAGCCAGGGCAAGAAGTTTGGCTCTTGTTCTGAGTACAATGGGAAGCTATTTGAAACTTTTAAAGCAAGGGAGTGATATGATCTATGTCTTATGAAGAGAATGGATTGTAGAGGGGCAAGAATGGAAGCAGAGAAAATAGGATACACTTCATGTTTAGGAGGAAGATAATGGTAATCTGGACCAGAACAATGGCAGGAGAAATAAAAGAAATAAGACAATGGGGTTTGGTGATTGGCTGTGGAAAATGAAGAAAAGGGCATCATCAAAAGTGAATCTTAGGTTTTGGGGAGAGCACATGTGTGGGTGATAGTGCCACATAAAAGAGAAGTCTGTGAGGTAATGGTTTTTGATTGAGTGAGGTGGAAGAGAGTAAATCAAGAATTCTAGTGTGGATACTGAGAAAGAGAAAAGCAGACCATGACATCCAGGAGATGGCCTGGTACTACCAGTTTGACTTGCTGTTGCTTTGAGCTGGCCTGGCAATCACAGCTAGGCATTGGTATTCTTCTATTGAACAGAAACAATTTCACAGAACATCAGACAAGACTACTCTGTGACCATGATAGATCAAGACAAAAGTAAGATCACTGTGTAATCATAACTGAACACAGACACAACATAAACATTGTCCAAGCTGTAAAAATGATCAGACATCTCTTTATCCAGGCTAATAGGCGTGACTGCTTCTTCTTTACCAATTCAGTTTTAGCTTCAGTCTAGTCTTCCTTCTACATAATACTTATTAAAATACCCAATTGTAGAATTATCTTTGCTTCCTTATAGCTTCCAATCCTGGCCAAAGTCCCTCTTTCTTGAACCCTTCCATAAATCTCCTAGCACAAACCCAAGTTCTATAACAAGTCCTTTTTAACACCCTCTTCCTGAGACATCTCATTGTTCCCCATGGTGTGAATTCTCACATACTGAAACAAGCAATAAATCCAAGTTGCTGAGCCATAGTTGTGTTCCTGGTGGTCATTGTCTGTAGGTCATTAACAATAATCAAGTCCAAGATACCTATTTGATATGGAAGTGATGATGTCAAATAAACAGATGAATATACTGGTCTGGGGTATAGTTCAGGGTGAAGAAATAAACTTGGCAGCTATGAATTTATAGATGAAACTTAGTCTTGGACTATATGGTATTATCTAAGCAAAGATTGTAGATAGAGAGCTGGGCTATGATGAATTCCAACATTTCAAAGTTGAGCAGAGGAAGAGGAAGAATCAGCAAGAAACTGAGAAGTAGTCTGTGAGGTCAGAAGGTGATGTCATAGAAGCCAACAGCACAAAGTTTTATAGTTAGAAGAGAGTGGTCAGCTATAGCAAATGCTTCACAGATGTAGTGAGGATACAGAATTAATCAGAGATAGTCATTAGAGCTTTTAGAAAGAACAGCTTTGGAGTGAGACAGAAAGACCATTGAAGAATTTACTGAAGAAGAAAAGATCTACAAATGGAGACAACTATTGAAGTTTTGTTTGTCTCTTAGTTTGGTTTCTTGTCTTTATTTGGGGGTAAGGGGACACAAATAGAATGGTGGCCACAGTATCAAATTGTTTATATGCCTTATACTGGCTGTGTAACTTCAGCCAGTTATTCAATATCTCTGACACTCAGTCCCTTTATTTCAAAAATGTAAAATGGACAAAATACTTGCTTGGTTGTGCTATAGTGATTAAATTAGATAAAGTGACATAAGACATGTAAAGTGCTTGGACCCATAGGCCTGGACATTGTTAGCTTGTATTAGTTAATTTATAGTAGGTATTTTTTCCTCCTTTCGTTATAATCCTATCCCTAATACCTAGCACATGGCTGTTCACATAGTATGGATTTAATAAATGGCTATGGAATTAATGTACAACTAGGAGTTAGGTTTTATTTATTTATTTTTATTATTCCATCATTTATGTATTTACTTAGTAGAGACAGAGTCTCACTCTGTTGCCCAGGCTACAATGCAGTGGCATTATCATGAATCACTGTAGCCTCAAATTCCTGGGCTCAAGTGATTCTCCTGCCATAGCCTCCCAAGTAGCAAGGATTACAGATTTATGCCACCATGCTCAGCTAGAAATTAGGTTTTAAATGATTGGTTGCCCTTATGTCTCCTGTAAGCAGATTGGAGGTAGATTGTTGATTAAAAATTATTTAGAGATTTTGATAACTACATACACAAAGTTATCTTTAGGGTTAGACCAGTGCTGTTACCATTTTTCCTTCCTAACATGTTCATTCTGCCTCCAGGTCTGTTTGAGCTGCGTTCGTGTGTGTGTGTGTGTGTGTATGTATGTTTCTTGTTTTTATCTTTTGTTTCTATGTCTTTGTCCTCCAAAGTCAGTGAAATTTTCTTTAAATAGTCAGCCCAGAATCTGTCCCTTCCCTAACTCATGACTTACCCATTATAGACTGGAAAAAGTTACTAACTCAGAGTTAGCAAGAGAAGCCATGGAACTGCTTGTGCCAGTGAAATTATGGATCTGTGCTGTTACAAAGGGATCCTGCCCTCCTAAGTGCCCTCCTTTCTTAGAGGGAGCACATGAGAACAATCTTGTTAGGGGACTTTAAACTGCTTAGGCACCAGGTAATCTGCATTTAGAAGCCAAGTGATTATAAGAGTTGTCTGGGAAAACCAGGTGACAAGCTACTGAAGACTTTGGGGCCTGTGGAAATTTGAGTTGGGGGCATGCAACTTCTTACTCTGGGAGAAATGGGGAGTCTCTGGTCAGTTGTACAGTCAACTCAGAATGAGTTCCCAGAACAACTTACAATTCTGCTCTTCTCTCCATGAAGATCCCTACTAAAGGACACACACACACACACACACACACACACACACACACACACACACACACACACACACAGAGAGAGAGAGAGAGAGAGAGAGAGAGAGAGAAAGAAAAGAAAAAAAGAAAGAAATGACAAAGGAAAAGTTACTGGAAGTCTTATTCCCCTTCCCACTATTATATATGTAAATAGCTGACATACTCTCTTAGAACCTCCTGTCTTTGAAGAGTTTATTAACCTAGGATAGAAATAAAGCAGGCCAGGCATGGTGTCTCACACCTGTAATCCCAGCACTTTGGGAGGCTGAGGTGGGCAGATCGCTTGAGTCCAGGAGTATGAGACCAGCTTGGGCAACAGGGCAAAACACTGTCTTTACAAAAAAAAAAAAAAAAATACCAAAAAAAGAAAAAGATTAGCCCAGCATGGTGACACACACCTGTAGTCCCAGCTAATTGGGAGGCTGAGGTGGGAGGATCTCTTGAGCTTTGGGGGTCAAGGCTGCAGCGAGCTGTGATGGCACCACTGCACTGTAGCCTGGGTGACAAAGCAAGACTTTGTCTTAAAAAAAAAGATAAAGCAAAAACATAGCTTTTAAAACTGAACAGAAATTATTTCTCAGGGCAATGTCCTGTTAAATGAAGAAATTTCCAGGTTGTAAAATGAAATTCTAGCCAGTCATTGTAAAGTATACCAGGACAAAACACTTAGAATTTAATGGGGAAAATTTTTATTTCAAAAATAAAATTGCAAATTATTTAAAAATCAAAAAGCTATGAATCAATTCTGAAACTACAATGAAACAGCAAGACAATTAGAAATACACAAAGGTCCATATATTCATCAAAGTTCGATTTCTCAATTAATAATGTAGGACAGAAAACAATTGCCTTACAGGATTGTAACACAAACCAAATAATATTTAAAACTTCTGGGAGAACTTGTGGAAAACACCTAACACTTGAATTTATTTTTTCATTCAAAAATAAACTGTAGGAGGAAGAGGCTATACACTGAATGACTTAATAAATGTTTAGAGATGGAGAGTGATATATTCTCACTTGTAAGTGGGAGCTAAATAATCTGTACACATGGACATAAAGTGTGAAATGATACACACTGAAGAGTCAGGAGAATGGGAGGGTGGGAGGGGTGTGATGGATGACAAATTTCTTAACGGGTACAATGTACATTGTATGGGTCCTGGATACACTAAAAGTCCAGACTTTACCACCATGCAATATATCATGTAAAAACACTGCACTTGTACCCCTTAAATTTATACAAATATAAAAAGAGAGAGCAAGAGTGAGAAAGAACTTAAAATAGATGACCTGAAATGGTCTCTTTTGGAAAAGCTTCAATTTTTTTAGTCTTCTCTTCATGAGGCCTTATGCTGCATATAGGACGTTTCTATTCTGTGTTTATTTCTCCTTAAGAGACGATGAAAAGAGATTAAGCACCTAGTTTGATTATGAAGTACAAAGGTTACAAGAAAACAAAAGTAGCAATCCTGGTCTCATCATTGCTGATTGACAAGAATGTTGTTTCTAGCATTACCAAATGTGGTCTCTTTCAGAAGAGAAAGCAATCGAAATAATAATAACCACGTCAGTGATTCTAACAAGTGGATCATAGAACAAATTAACCAATGAAAATACATCCCTTTCCCTCTGATGTAGCTTTTTTGGAGGAGATGGATTAGTGAGCATAGGGTCCCTGTTGGATGAGGGGTTAGGGAAGGGATGACCTGAGCTCTAAACATAGAAGGGCTTCCATGCATATCCTACATAGCTGGATGATGGATTGAGACTTGAGTCTGCCATTTTTGGCTTCCCCCTGAAGATGATAGTCAGTAGCAGTCAAAGTCATGGTCCAAGATGGGTCAGTAACATAGCTCTTGCCTCTAGACACACCTCTTCTTGGAAAAACACCCAAAACAGAGTATTCTGCTTTGGGGCCAACAGTGGGAGAGTATGAACAAATAGAATAGCTACTTCCTGCACGCAAGGTATGGGCTCACAACAAGAGCTAGGCAGCTGGTGACACGACTTTCTTTGTAACGCACTGCTCCTCTAATAAATAGGCTTGTTTGTTTATAGGAACCTGGTGAATTATTGAGAGAGAATTGGGATAAGCCGTTCTGCCCTCCACCCCTTTCCTCAGAGTACAGCTGGAATTGAGGTAAGTACATAATATTTAAGTTTAGGCCTATACTAGAATAATGATGGACACTTTTCGCCACTTAATGAGCTAAATGGGCACTGAATGAGATAAAAGAACATAGTACTGGCATTGAGGGACATAAATTCTAGCAACCAAACTGGAGGGCTTCCCTCTCATCTAAGCATTCCCCAACAAAAATGAGAAAAGTTTGATAGCAGTGCTAAAAGGGAAAACCTCTGTAATTCCTTCTCAACACCATTTGATGTATATTTGAATTACTGACGTAATGATTGTAAGAGAAGGGGATGCATTTAATGCACACTGCCATAGGCATTGAGTTGGGCACTGTAGTAAGATATTTTTATGTTATCTTATTAATTCTTTAATTATTGGACGTATTTTATAGATCATGAAAATTAGCTTTAGAAAAGACTGGCCAGGCACAGTGGCTCACGCCTGTAATCCCAGCACTTTTGGGAGGCTGAGGTGGGCTGACTGTTGAGCCTGGGCAACAGGGCAAAACTTCATCTCTACTAAAAATAGTAAAATTAGCTGGGCATAGTGGTGTGTGCCTTCAGTCCCAGCTACTTGGGAGGCTGAGTTGGGAGCCTAAGAGGTCAAGTCTCACCTGAGCCTGAGGGGTCAAGTCTGCAGTGAGCCAAGATAAGGCCACTGCACTCCAGCCTGGGAACCAGAGCAACCCTGTCTCAAAAAACAAACAAACAAACAAAAAAGACTAAGTAAATTACTGATGACAACCAGCCAGTAAGTGGCAGAAGTGAAATTGGAATCTAGAATTCTTTGAACACAAAGGTCTTCATTTGGATTAGACCTCAACTATTTTTTTCCTTTTTTTATTGTGGTAAAATATACATAACATACAGTTTACCATCTTAACCATCTGTAAGTGTACAGTTCAGTGGTGATTTAAGACAATTTAAGATTTTGAAAAATCCCTGGAAGTTTCAAGTTCAGGCCCTTCATATTGGTGCCTTTCTGCTGGAAAAAAAATATGCTTAAGAGCACATTTTAAAAATGATATATCAATACTGTATAAAATTTTTCATATTCTTGTGTTTTAAAATTACAGAATAAGATTGTAATTAGCTAACTTTTATTTTGAAAACATAAAGATGTGAATGTCCATTATTTAAGACAAATAGTTGTGCAACCATTACCATCATCCATCTCTAGATCTCTTTCCACCTTGTAGAACTGAAACTCTATACCCATTGAAAAATAACTTCATTCCGTAGTCCCCCAGACCCTAGCAACTACCATTCTACTTTCTGTCTCTATGGATTTGACTACTAAGTAACTCAGGCAGAATCATACAGATTTGTCATTTTGTGATGGGCGCATTTCACTTAGCATAATACCCTCAAGATTCATCTGTGTTGCAGCATATGTCAGAATTTCCTTCCTGTTTAAGGCTACATAATATGTCATTGTATTTAGATGCTGTGTGTGCACATACAAGCTCTGTATCTGTGGGTTTCGCATCTGTGGATTCAACCAACTAAAATTGAAAATATTCAGGGGGAAAAATAGATGGTTGCATCTGGACTGAACATATACAGACATTTTTCCTTGCCATGATTCCCTGAACAGTACAATATAACAACTATTTATATAGCATTTACATTGCATTAGGTATTATAAGTAATCTAGAGATGATTTAAAATATATGGGAGGATTGCATAGATTATGTGAAAATACTACACCATTTTATATAAGGGACTTGAGCATCTGTGGATTTTGGTATTTGTGGGGGGTCTGGTAACCAGTCCCCCATGGATACCAAAGGACAACTATCACATTTTGCTTATCCATTCCTCTGTCAATGAAGAGTTGGGTTGTTTCCATGTTTTAGCTATTCTGAATAATGCTGCTAAAAACATGGGTATACGAATATCTCTTTGAGACCCTTTCGGTTCTTTTAAGTATGTACCTAGCAGTGGAATTGCTAGATCATACAGTAATTCTATTTTTAAATTTTGATGAACTACCATACTGTTTTCCACAGCAGCTGCACCATTTTATATTTCTACCAACAGTGCACAGATTTCTAATTTCCCCACATTTTTGCCAACACTTTTTTTTAACGGTGGCCATCCTAATGGGTGCGAGATGGAATCTCACTGTGGTAATGATTTGTATTTCCCTAGGAATTATTGACGTTGAGCATCTTTTCATGTGTTTGTGGCCATTTGTATATCTTCTATGGAGAAAAGTATATTAAAGCCCTTCGCCAATTTTTTGAATTTTTTTTAAATTGTTGAATTTTAGGAGTTCTCTTATATTCAGGGTATTAATCCCTTATCAGATGTATAACTTGCCAATATTTTCTCCTATTGTGTGGGTTGACTTTTTACTTTGCTTATAGTGTCTTTTGATACACAAAGATTTTGTTTTGTTTGTACTCCCAAACAAGCCCAAAAGCTTTAAATTTTCATAAAATACAGTTTATTTTTTCTTTTGTTGTCTGTGCTTTTGGTGTCGCATTCAAGAAATTATTGTCAAATCTAATGTTGAGAAACTTTGGCCCTTTGTTTTCTTCCAAGAGTTTTATGGTTTTAGCTCTTTGTTTAGATCTTTGATCTATTTTGAGTTAATTTTTCTAGATGGTGTTAGGTAAAGGCCCAACTTTATTCTTTTGCATGTGGATATCCAGTTTTCCAGGAGACCTTAACTATATACTTTTTTAAGCTTTTTAAATTTGGCTAGCAAAAAAATTGCTCAGGCTGACTTCAATTTGAAATTCCATTTTCAAGTACAGGTAACTTCATGCTCTATTATTGAAAAGAAAATACTAATTTTTGTCCTATTGTCTTGTAGCATAAAGAGATACAAATCTCTCAGGAGTAGATTAAAAACATTATTTTTAAAAAAACGAAGCCAGGCAGTTTAGTGTAACAATTATTTATCTAGCTAGTGTTCTTGTATATATATTCATTTATCGTTTTTTTGTGGTACCTGTGGATAGTTGCAACCCAACTTCAAAAACTAAAAACATGAAGAATGGGAAGCTTTGTAAAAAATGCCTGCAAATCTACCAAGGGAGAAAAAGTATTTATAGTATGAAATAAATATGTTGCACCTGAAGGTAATTGCAGCATACAAAGGAAGCAAATAACACAATTTTCCTCCTAAAACATACAGATTTCAAACACTGTGAGGAAAAAAAATTTTGTTATTGTTACTAAAATTCAGAGAGACTCATAAGACCAAATTCATACTTTAAAAATTAAATGGAAACTTATGAAAATTGAGATTTCTGTACATTCCCAGGGCTCCAATATATAGCAAAATACTATTAGGACTGGGAAGTCAAGGAGCAAGTACTGTGCTATGTCAAGTTTCATCTCCAGGGACTGAAACTCTGAAGTATGCTGATTATTTCAGTTCAGCTATGAATGGGAAAAATACTCACTATGATGAAATCATAATGGCTTGACTTCCAATTTTTCATTATCTTTAAAGATTATTTAAGATTTTGAAAAATCCCTAGAAATTTCAAGTTCATGCCCTTTGTGTTGGTGCCTTTTTGCAGGAAAAGAAATATGCTTAAGAGCACATTTTTTAAATGATATATCAATACTGTATAAAACTTTTCATATTCTTACGCATTTAAAATTACAGAATAAGATTGTAATTAGCCACCTTTTATTTTTTAAAAACATAAAGATGTGAATGTCCATTATTTAAGACAATTTACTAAGGTATAATTTAATATAGCAATATTAATTTGGGTTTAGTGCTAGTGGTTTTTCGATTTAGAACAATTATCTTCTCAGTTTTATGTTTTAAATACAAAATTTTATCCCAAAGAAGAATTTTCCTGTTAGGCTATGTATCACTGCCCCTTCTCCAAAATACTAAAATAGATAAATGTATTTGTTTATTTATTTAATTTTATTTTTTGAGACGGAGTCTTGCTCTGTCACCCTGGCTGGAGTGCGGTGGTGCTATCTCGGCTCACTGCAACCTCTGCCTCCCAGGTTAAGTGATTCTCCTGCCTTAGCCTCCTGAGTATCTGGGACTACCATGCACCTGTGGGACAAATCAAGCCTGACACCTGTTACCCACCATTCCTGGCCCTAAAATAAATTTAAATGGAGGCATAGGTACAGTTAACTTCGAAGCTTTAAACACAGTGATAAACAACCTCCCATAAGATTGACGCTGGAGCATCACAGGGGTCTGAGAACAATAGACCAGATCCCCTGTGGGACAAATCCAGCCTGCCATCCGTTTTTGTACACACTGCAAGCTAAGAATGGATTTTACACTTCTAAGTTATTGAAAAAAATGTATAAAAGAATATTTGGGACGCATGAAAGTTACATAAAAGTCAAATTTTAGTGTTCATAAATAAAGTTTTATTGGAACACAGCCATATTCATTTGTTTAGTATTGTCTATGGCTGCTTTCACTCTACAATGGCAGAGGTGAGTTGAGTAGCTGTCACAGTGATGTGTGGCCCACAAAATCGAAAATATTTATTAGCTGGCCCTTTATGTGCAAAGTTTGCCAACTCCTGAGCATCATAATTGCAGCTTGCATTGTGAAGTCAACATACAAATAAACCAAATGTCACTAAAGCATGCAGAAGAAATTTTTACCATACAATACACCAGTTGTTTAATATGGAGAAAGAAAGCACACAATGTTTACTTAGTACTTGCTAATTACAACAGCTAAGAATTGTGACTAGTGTTTTCTAATGGTAGTTTCTTTTTCTTGACAAGAGAGCATTAGTTTACTCTTTCTGTGTGAAAAATATACTTATGATCCTCCACGAGGCAGAGATGGAAGAAATATTGTATGAATCTCTATGCTGACATGTTTGCTAACAGCGTAACTATGGATGGACTGTGACTGGCATTTAATTTAGACTTGAGGAGGGAGGAGAAGCCAGCAATACTCAGTACCTCTATTGAAGTGAAGGGAAAAACACACAGTCTTTTCTTGCTGCCTCTTGTGTAGCTGGGAATGGGTTGTAGTGAAGTCAATAAAATTCTTCAACATCCTTCAATAGCAGTGATTCTAGTCCTTCTGAGTAGTTCAAATTCTATGTTGATACTTTTATTTTCTTGCACAGTCTTCTCTTGTTAGCCACATGAAAAGGCTAGAGTAGCACAAATGTCTCAAAATGTAGAGCTCCAAATTATGACACCTGTTTAGAAAGATGGCAGGTCCTCTGGGTATTATAAAACTAGGGCTTATGTCCTCACTACCTAGAGATATCCCCTTGTGGTCATCTCTCAAAAAGAGTAATTGTGATCTCAGAGAATATGTTCTAGGGAGCTAAAAAAGATCTCTTGCCTTCTAGGCACCCTGAAGACTGTGAGCTATATGTTTTAAGACTATATAGCTGGCCAGGTGCGGTGGTTCATGTAATCTCAGCATTTTGGGATCCTGAAGCGGGTGGATCACTTGAGGTCAGGAGTTGGAGACCAGGGTGGCCAAAATGGCAAAACCCTGTCTCTACTAAAAATACAAAATTAGCTGGGCATGGTGGTGAGCTCCTGTAATCCCAGCTACTGGTGAGGCTGAGGCCTGGGAATTGCTTGAACCTGGGATACAAGTTTGCTTTGCTGCCTGGGTGACAGAGTGAGACTCCATTTCAAATATATATATATGTATACATGTAGCCACTGTTTCTTCCAGCCATCACATAGCTAACAAAGGGGCTGAGTGTGGCTACCATAAAATAAAAGAGAAGGTAAAACAGAGGCTCAGGAATGAGAATGAATGGTGTCTTCTAGTATGTGATGTATAAAGCATATCATCCCAAATAAATAGCAGTCTTACCAATATAAAATAAAATTTAAAAACAAAATTATATTCAATTTTTAGATCCTGTAAACAGACAAAATTATATTCAATTTTTAGATTCTGTGTTTAGATGAGTATTATTTAAACACTCATCTTCTATATAGCAAGAAATCACATCCCTATGATCTGTACTAGGCTCCTGTATTTCAGTATTTCTGGTATGAAGCACATCTGGAACTTGCCAAGGCAAGTTAACTTTACAAGATAGTTCCTTGTAGCAAGATCCCTGGCCAATGAGTTCTTTCTACCACATTTTCTATGTAGTTCACTCATGAGTAGTCACCATGAATATTAAAAGTGAAGGATAAGTTCTCTTAAACTTTACATTTTGCTTGAACAAATTGAGCACTTTATCATAAAATTGGTCTAACAACAAGCATTCCAAAATTTATTTTCTTTCTTGTAAACCTTGAGTAGACAGTTTTAGAAACTTATGTGATCACATGATATGCTCACTTCCCTCTTTCATGCCACTTTGTGGTTATGATTTCATATTTGATCATTTTCAGTATGAGGTTAAGAAGTTCTATGAAATAAATTAATATAGGACTGATAATAGGGACTGATATAATTTGGATGTTGTCTCCTCTTATGTGTCATGTAGAATTGTAATCCCCAATGTTGGAGGTGGGGCTCGGGGGGAGATGACTGGATCATGGGAGTGGATTTCTTATGAATGGTTTAGCATAATACCCTGAGTGCTGTCCTCGTGATAGTGAGTTCTCAAGAGATCTGGTTGTTTACAAGTGCGTGGCATCCTCCCTCTTGCTGTTTCTTCCTCCTGTTGTTGCCATGTCGCATGCCTGCTCCTGCTTCTCCTTCCACCTTGAGTAAAAGCTCCCTGAGGCCTCCCCAGAAGCTGAGCAGATGCTGGCACCACGTTTGTACAGCCTGCAGAATCGTGAGCCAATTAAACTTATTTTCTTTATAAATTACCAAGTCTCGGGTATTCCTTTATAACAATACAAGAAACTCCTATAATATAGGGACTAAACATTCTTCTTAAAGCACCTGAAAAGTTTTGGAATTCTGTCAAAACTCAGCATCCCAGACTTCTGGTGCTATTCAATTTTGGTACATCCAGCACTGATGCAGTAATAACTCTTCGAACATTCAGAATGTGAACCTACGCTAAAATATGAATTGCTAAAGTTAAGACATATAAGATAGTGTCTGTCTGGGTTCCCTGAAGGCCAGCAAGATTTATTTAACAATGTGATTCCAGGGAACAGGCATACAAAACAGGAAGGAGAAGCCAAGATGAGTACGTATTAAATATTAAAGGGTTAGCCACTCCTGTGGGTGGCTGGCACACAATCCTGCAGCGTCTTCTGAGGAAGCTTTTGAAATGGGTTGTTGAATTTTTCATGTCCATTTAAAAGGGGAAGCAAATATTTATCCATCAGTTTCTGTCCCTCCTGGGTAAACTCCCTCCTCCTTGTCAGAATACTGAGTGAGTTCCTATGGGTGTTCCACACAGGGGTGCCACATGTTCTGCAGGGCAGACAACTAGAGGGACACTTCACAGGTCGAAGCAAGAATACCATCCAATCACTTCTGCACAAACTTAGTTGAGGTCTACAGGAAACAAGTTGCAGCAGCAGTGGCTGAAGTGGGAGGTCTGGCTGGTAAGATTGAAGTGGTGCACTGTCCGGAGCTGGGAAAGGTTTGAATTTTACCCTACTTGCAAGCTAACAAGTTTGCCTGTCACAGTTTCATGGGCACTAGCAGAAGACATGAAACTGCTGAATCAGGCAAAGGACTTCATTACATATGATACAGCAGGCAGCCTGAGTTTCATGTTGATGTTAGCTCCTCTTTCCTCCTGCTTCCACTAGGACAAAACAGAGGGCAGTCCAAGTGGATGTGGTGCGTGCAGTGTGAGAAATACCTGAAATATTCCAAGCTTATCCTCAATCTTTTGTATGATGGCCCGAAGCAAACTTGCCTAGCCCTTTCCCTGGTAGAAACTTGGCCTTTATTTTACTGGTGCTATGGTTTGAATGTGTACCCTACAAAATTCTGGTTTTGCCAATGTAGTATTATTAGGTGGTGAGGCCATTAAGAGGTGATTAGGTCAAGAGGGCTCCTTTCTCATGAATGGGATTAGGTACTCTCATAAAAGGCTCTGATTAGAGAGCTTGTCCCTTTTGCCCTTCCACATTATGTCATGTGAAATCACTACATCCCTCCTCTCTGGAAGATGAAACCCTCACCAGACACCTAAGGTTGTATCTTGATTGAAAACTTTCAGCTTCTAGAATTGAGAAAAATTTCTGTTCCTTATAAGTTACCCAGATTGTGGCATTCTGTTATAGCAGCACGAGCAGTCTAAGACAACTGGCTAGCAAGCAAATCTATTCTCTGAGCCAGAGATATATATTACCTTATTTTTCCAAAGCTGTCTGCTATGCAAACATCTTCGAAAAGATAGTCTGGAACAAAAGCTACTCGTAAGACATGCATAAATGTGAGAGATCAATAGAGAACAATCTCCCAATATGCATAACAAGTGTTCAATACCAGTGATGTTTAACTAGTTTAAGTAATAGAGATGTTTAGTCTTTTGACACTGGTCACCTTGCTTAATTACATATCTTTGCAGAGCCTCTTGTTCCCAGGTTTGAAGAATTCACACAATAATCTGATCTATCCTAAACTGTGAAAAAATGTAGAAGTTCTATGGGTCTGTCTTGACTCTCATCCATTCTCCATATCGTTGTCATGATTAACTACATGTACTTATGTCATACTGCCAACTTGTCTCAAGCATATTATATAAAATTGAGTTTATAGAGATTTATGTTTGACACGAATGTGGGGAATTTTTAGTGTTTGAGTGGCAGTAGAGAAAAGAAGATATATAAGTTTTAGCAATTTTGCTTCATTGATAAAAGTATTTTAACTACCTATCCTATACTACCTATAGGTTGTAACTAAATTTGCTTTTGGAGTAACTTGAAGAAGGGAATAATATCATGTTCATTTTTCATTGTCATCTAGCACAGTACCTGGCATATGATAGATATTCAAAAAGATATTTATTGAACAGATTATTAAAGGAAAACACAAAAGACTAAAGTCATCTACAAGAAAAGATAAAGGCCAAAAAGAAATGTAAATACCAATATTGAAATATAGCACTCCATGGCGTACTTGTTAGGGATATTGCTATTTTTTTCTACTTGCTGTGGTTTGAATGTCCCCTTCAAAACTTATCTTGAAATCTAATTGCCATTGTAACAGTATTAAGAGGTGGAGCCTTTAAGAAATGATTAGGTCTTGAGGGTGCCACCTTCATAAATGGATTAATGCTATTATAGAAGTAGGTTAGTTATCACAGTAATGGCTTTGTTATAAAAGGGAGCTTTTCCTCACATGTGCTGTCTTGCCCTTCTGCCTAACTGCCATGTGATGTACAGAAAGGCCATCACCAGATGTCAGCACTGTGCTCTTGAACTCCCCAGCCTCTAGAACCATGAGCTAAATAAACCTTTCTTTATAAATTATCCAGTCTGTGGTATTCTGTTATAGCAACAGAAAGTAGACTAAACCACTATTTAAACCCTCCTAACCATATCAAGCAGACAGTAAATATTTATGAGCACTTATATGGTGAAATTATTTTACCTTTATAGGTAAAAGAAGATCCCTTGAGTTTGTTTCAATGTCACATTCTCTATAAAGAGCCATAGTTTGGCCAGGCATGGTGACTCATACCTGTAATCCCAGCACTTTGGTATGTTGAGGCAGGTGGATCACCTGAGGTTAGGAGTTTAAAACCAGCCTGGCCAAAATGATGATACCCTATCTCTACTAAAAATACAAAAATTAGCCAGGCACGGTCATGCATGTGTGTAATCCCAGCCACTTGGGAGGCTGAGGCAGCAGGATCACTTGAACCCAGGAGGCAGAGGTTGCAGTGAGCTAAGATTGTGCCACCGGACTCTAGCTTGGGTGACAGAGCAAGACTCTGTCTCAAAATAATAATAATAATAATAATAATTTATTTGGCAGGTAGCATATTACAGTAGATAGCTCATACGAGCTTTATAATCAAACTAGTTTAGTTTTAATCTCAGCTCTACCACTCATTAACCAAACGACAGTAGGTTTCTCATCTAAAAATGGGCATCTAAATCCTGCCTTACCAGATGCTTCTGAGGGCTAAATGAACTAACATGTTTGAAGCTCCTAGAAGCGTGCTAGGATCCAATAAATGTTAGTTCCCATATTAGTTTCCTGTGGCTTCCATAACAAATGACCACAAATTAGGTGGATTATAACAATAGAAATGTATTTTCTCACAGTTCTAGAGGCCAGAGGTCTGAAATCAAGGTGTTGGCAGAACTGTGCTCCTTTTGAAGACTCTAGGGGAATCCTTTCTTGCCTATTTCACAGCTTCTGGGGGCTCCAGGTATTTCTTGCCTCGTGGCAGCATAACTCCAATCTCTGCCTCCATTTTCATGTGGCCCCTCCTTTTCTCTCACTGTCTCTACTCTGTGTGTTTCTTATAAAGACGTTTGTCATTGGATTTAGGGCCCACTCAGACAATTCAGAATGATCTTATTTTGAGATACTTGGCTTAGTTACATCTGCAAAGATCCTTTTTCCAAATAAGGAAATTTTTACAAGTTGTAGGGATTAAGGCCTGGATATATTTTTTCTTGGTACCATTCAGCCCACTACAGTTCTCGTCCCATTTCTTCCTTTCCATTTAAATGTACAGAGCACAAAAATCTGAGTACGTTAAAAAGATTTTAGCAAATTATACCTGATGAGTGGGAGCTGAAGTGAAATCTCAACAAAAAGAAAAAACAAACGAGTAAAGCAGTCAAGTGATGAAAAACTACTTGTTGGCTGGTCCAGTGGTCGTGAGTTATCAGAACTTATTAACATTAGTGTCACTAAAGTTGGTATACAACCCCCCACTGCTAAATTTGACTGGCTTTAAAAAAAAGGAAAAAAAAAATGTATAATGAAAAACTACTTGTTATGATTGATAGTGGGAAGAAGATAGTATGGAAAAGATACAAGAAAACACTTATGCCTAGTTACGAACCAGACATTGTGATTTGTGTGTTTGTTTGTTTGCTTTTTTCTGAGACAGAGTCTTACTCTGTTATCCAGGCTAGTGGAGTGGAGTGGCATAATCTCGGCTCACTGCAACCTCCAACTCCCAGGTTCAACTGATTCTCCTGCCTTAGCCTCCCAAGTAGCTGGGATTACAGGCATGTGCCACCACGCCTGATTAACTTTTTGTATTTTTAGTAGCAACGAGATCTCATCAGGTTGGCCAGCCTGGTCTCAAACTTCTGACTTCAGGTGATCCATCTTCCTCAGCCTCCCAAAGTGCTGGGATTACAGGTGTGAGCCACCATGCCTGGCTTGTGCTTTGTATTTTAAATACAGCTTTTTAAGAGAAATATTCCAATAATCCTATTAGGCAGCAATAAAACAGATTTACAAAATGTATATTTACAAAAATTCAGTTCAGAAGGGTTATGGGTCTTGCCTAATATATAGCTATCAGGTACAGTGCTCTTTTTATTATATCACAACATCTGACATATTGAAAGAAGTGGGAAAAGCCTTGGCTTGAAATTAGAAAACCCATGTTCACATCTCAAGTCAACCACACAGGAGGGGTAACTTTATGCCAATGTTTGTCTATTTCTGCCCTTTCCAACCTGTTTCAAGTGTTAAAGACAAACGATCTGCAGGCTCAGCCTACCTGGTCCACTGACAGCCCAGCTGGGCAGCATATTAAGAATATCCCAGCTGGGCATGGTGGCTCATGCCTGTAATCCCAGCACTTTGGGAGGCTGAGGTGGGTGGATCACCTGAGGTCAGGAGTTCGAGACCAGCCTGACCAACATGGTGAAAGCCCATCTTTAAAAAAAATAAAAATAAAAAAATAAAATAAAAAGGAAAGAATATCCCACCTTGTGTCTGATCATTTAGGTGAACTATTGTGATTTAAAATAAATTGCTTAAAATATTTTCCATTTTAAATTTAAAAATAAGTAATTATATACTTAGTGATAGAAATAATAATTTATATCCATGTAGCATATCTTCTTCTGCAAAAGTCTTTGAATAGTAACATATTGGTGAGATCAGTATGTTGAACTGACCAGACCATAGGAAGAAAATAATTAATCTTTAAGAGTGGCTGAGTGTGGTGGCTCACCCCTATAATCCCAACACTTTGGAAGGCTGAGATAGGTGGATTGTTTGGGTCCAGGAGTCTGAGACCAGCCTGGGCAACATGGTAAGACTCTGCTTTTACAAAAACATACAAAAATTAGCCCAGCATGGTGGCGTTTGTCTGTATCCTAGCTACTTGGGAGGCTGAGGCAGGTGGAATGGCTTTGAGCCAGGGAGGTTGAGGCTGCAGTGAGCCATGATGTCACCACTGCATACCAGCCTGGTCTATGTGTCTGTTTTTATGCCATTACCATGTTGTTTTGGTTACTATAGCTGTGTAGTATAATTTGTGATCAGATAATGTGATTCCTCTAGTTTTGTTATTTTTGCTTAGGATAGCTTTGGCTATTTTGGGTCTTTTGTGGTTCCATAAAAATAGAAAAAAAATTTTTTCTATTTCTCTGATGTAACAGGATTACTTCTGAAGAGGGAACTGGGTTGCACAAAATAGAGTAGAGAGGAAAATTTACCTTTGGTTGTATGCATGTTTGAATCTTGTTCCATATAATCATATTTTTCTATTCAAAAGAATAGGTGAAAATTAGAACAGATTATTTAAATATTGTTTCCAATTTCTAAATGTGTGGAAGTCTGTGTGTATATATTGAAGGCTAGGAAGAAAATATTACTATTAATAGTGGTTATTTCTATTAATAGTAATGAGATTATTGATAATTAAAAAAATTCTTATCTTCATTTTCTGAACTTAGAATGAGTGAGAATTACTCCTACATTAAAATCATGTAAATGATGTTTTTTCAAAATAAAATAATTATTTATAAATGAAAAGCTGTGAAGAGAAGCCAGAGGCTACCTGCTAAGGGTAACAGCTTGTAAGGAGGGTAGGTCAGACCTGAAGGGACCACCCATGCTCTTCAAGAAAGTACTGTGCAAGTTATGAGGGCAATGAGGGTGCTGCTGGGGACCCATCTTTGTGGATCGTATTTACTCAGCAGTAACAACAGCGCTCAGGATCAAATGGATCATATTTAGTCATGGAGACCCCCAAGGTAAAGGAGTAGAAGCTCCCAGAAGGAATGATCCTTTTATTACTGTTATTATTATTATTATTATGTTGAGACAGAGTCTCACTCTGTTGCCCAGGCTGGAGTGCAGTTTTGTGATCCCGGTTCGCTCACTGCAACCTTTGCCTCCGGAGTTCAAGCGATTCTTCTGCCTCAGCCTCCCAAGTAGCTGAGATTACAGGCATGTGTCACCACGCCTGACTAATTTGTGTATTTTGAGTAGAGATGGGGTTTCACCATATTGGCCAGATTGGTCTCGAACTCCTGACCTCAGGTGATCCACCTGACTCAGCCTCCCAAAGTGCTGGGATTACAGGTGTGAGCCACGGCACCCGGCTGGAATTCCCCTTTTAATTCCCAATACTTGATACCAGTAGTCTCTCAACAAATATTGAGTAAGTGAGTGAGAGGGCCAGGGAGGAAGTAGAAAGCACTGGTCTTGTGACATCAGAAGACATGGACTTAATTCCATATCCTATAATTTAAAAACTGTTCAGTGTTGTACCCTAAAGTTACTTAAAATGGTAGGTCTCAGTTTCTTCAGTCTTTAGAATGAAAGGTTTGGACTTGATCAATGAAGAGCAACCGAAGGTTTACAAATCAAGTGACTTTTCAATTAACATCTGGCTATTCAGGGTATTCCCTCCCAATCCATCCACTTTTCAATAATTTTACCTCTTCCATAAGGTTGCATCTAAGGTCACAGGACCAAGATTTGCTGACTTGTCAAGATGTGCCTTTCTGTGTGCACGTGTACAGATGGTAACATCTGGTTTTTGCTTATTGTCTACACATGTTGGCATTCACTGAGAGGTGCAGCCTCCCATTCTGCCCTTGGCCAGCAGCCCAGGCAAGACCCTATGAGTCATTCTTCATTCCCATCCACAGGGTTTCTTTGGGTCCAATAGCTCTTTGTTTCCACAACTATGTCACTTATGGGTACAAAAGGAAAATATGCAGCTTCCCCTGACATCTTGGAGTGCAGGGAAACTCAGTAAACCTCTCTCATCATCACTAATCTAGACACTATGCAGCTGATTCTTCTGCCCTCAGAGGGTCTGTCACCAACCTGGTTTCTCCTTGAGATAGGAGAGCATAGGCACACGTTGAGATAGGCACATGTTGCTCCTAAATCCCTGAACCTATTCGCCTTAGATTTCTCCTGTTACCTCCCTCCCCTTCCTATTTCTTGGCGTTGGAAGAGGGGTTGTTAGATCCTCTTCTCAGACTCCATTTGCATCTAGAACTCTTTGCTTCTGCCTTTTCCTCCTCTTGGTCCCAGAGTAACCTTCTTACTAATTCCTCCAAATCTCTTGCTTTAGTGACAGAGCAATACAGTGTAGGGGGTAATCACTCAGGCTGCCACTCTTATGTCTTGTGACAATAGCAAAGCTGCATAATATAGTGTGCCTCAGTTTTATTATATGTAAAATGGGGTTAGTAATGGCACCCACCTGTATTAGTTTTTGTTTTTTTTTTTTGAAATAGAGTCTGGTCCTGTTGCCCAGGCTGGAGTACCGTGCAATGAGCTTAGCTCACTGCAACCTCTGCCGCCCAGGCTCAAGTGATTCTCCTGCCTCAACCTCCCAAGTAGCTGGGACTACAGGTGTGTGCTGCCACGCCCAGCTAATTTTTGCATGTTTAGTAGAGACAGTGTTTCACTGGCCAGGCTGGTTTCTGACCTCAGGTGATCTGCCCGCCTTGGTCTCCCAAAGTGCTGTGATTACAGGTGTTAGCCATTGTGCCCAGTCAGTTTTCTATTGCTGCTCTAAGAAATTACCACAAAACTGGTGGCTTAAAATAACATAAATGTATCTTACAGTTCCAGAAGTCACAGAGTCCTCAGTGTTGGCAAGACTGTCTTCCTTCTGAAGCCTCTAGAGGAGGATCTGTTTCTTCGCCTTTTCCAGCTTCTAGTAGCCACCTACATTCCTTGGCTTGTGATTCCTTCCTCCCCCTCCAAAGCCAGTAGCAGAGCATCTTCAAATCGAGCATTCATGCACATTCTGATGCCATCATCGGTCATCACATCTCTTTTTCTCACTCTGACTCTTCTGCCTTGTATTGGATGTAGCTTGGATAACACAGGCTAATTTCCCCATCTCGAGCTCCTTAATTCAATCACATCAGCAAAGTTTCTTTTGCCATTTAAGGTAATATATTCATAGGTTTTGGGATTAGGGTATGGATATCTCTGAGGGCCATTATTCTATCACACCATCTATTAGGATTATTGGGAAGATTAAATAAGAGAATGCATGTAAAATGCTTAGCTTGATACAGTATTATGTCGTTAAGCCTAGGCCTAGTCTTTTGAAATTCATAAGCTGAGAATTATTATCTTCAGCCTGTTGTGTTAGTTTTTCTTTGAGGCAATGCATGCTTCATGTTCCATCTGCCACCTGAATAAAGAGGACAGTTATAGGGTATGTGGAAATGTGGCATAAAAAATGTTCATTAAGTTGCAAAGATCCATTCCTGCCACTTCTGTAAGCATTTTCATGTTTCCTGAATTGGCTCACATGTAAAGAAGTTTACTCACCAGTGAACTAGATGGTCTCCAAATTCCATTCCTACCCTATTATTTAGGTACTCTTTTCTGAACGAGTATGAACTTGTCTGGGACCCCCTCCAGGCTTTTCTTTTTATTCTGCTTTCCTCTGTCTTTTCCTTCTCACTGAAATCCCCAAGGAGTTGCCTAAGTGCCAGGCAGGGGAGTGTGTAGTCAAGGTGGGGACTGCCTATTTGTGTTGAGCATTGGAAGCCCCACTTCACAAAGGGAAGCAAATATTTTATGGTACTTCATTAGCATCAGAGAGCATGAGTATTTCCAGGTGACAACTGAGAAAAGCTGGAACATGAAATTGAGTTTGAGGGAGTCTTGCTTGGTTTATTTGAGTAGAACCATTTGGTCTTTCACAGGCCTCAGTAGCTGTGCTGGCTTGACTTTGCTCAGGCAAGGCTGCAACCCATCAACTCTAAAAATGACAAGAAGCGGGCAGCATTCAGTTCCTTAAGGCCAGGAAGGAAATTCTTTTAAAATGCTGGGAAAAATGTAAGAATGTATTCCCCAAAGTGGGGTCAGGAAGTCCCAGAGGGGAGTTATATCTCATTTTGTGAGATGACCTCCAGAAATTAGAAGCATGGACTTTGTGGGAATCGAGGGATTGCACCAAGGATTAGAATAAATATTGAAAAAAGGAAGTAATTGTCTTGTTCTAGGAAAAAAAGACAAGTCATTGATTTAAAGTTATGAGCAGCTGTGGTGCATCTGGACCGGCACTGACATGTAGTTAAGAGACACTAATAAGCTCTGGTACTTATTACTGATCAATAATTGTAAGGGTCACCAATTATTGAGTTATAGCTATGTTTGGGATTCAGTACTTGTACTTATTGATATTATCTTTAATTTTCAAAAAATCCTGCAAGATAATTTATTATCTTGTTTTATTCTCATGCGCTCTCAACTTTAGTTTTCTTTATCTTTAATACTGGAATAATAAGGTATATCTTACAATATTGCTAGGAGAACTGCATTTAAAAGTCTATATAGGGTAGGCACAGTGGCTCATGCCTATAATCCCAGCACTTTAGGAAACTAAGGTAAGTAGATCACTTGAGCCCAGTAGTGTGAGACCAGCCTGGGCAATATGATAAAACCCCATCTCTACAAAAAATACAAAAATTATCTGGGTGTGGTGGCACATGCCTGTAGTTCCAGATACTCGGGAGGCTGAGGTGGGAGGATCACCTGAGTCCTGGGGAGGTCAAGGATACAGTGAGCTGTGGGCACCACTACACTGCAGCCTGGGTGACACAGTGAGATCCTATCTCAAAAAAAAAAAAAAAGGCCAGGCAGGGTGGCTCATACCTGTAATTCTAGCACTTTGGGAGGCTGAGGCAGGCAGATTACCTGTGGTCAGGAGTTCTAGATAAGCCTGGCCAACATGGTGAAACCCCATCTCTACTAAAAATAAAAAAATTAGCTGGGCGTGGTGGTGAGCACCTGTAATCTCACCTATTTGGGAGGCTGAGGCAGGAGAATCACTTGAACCCAGGAGGCAGAGGTTGCAGTGAACATAGATCACACCACTGCACTCCAGCCTGGGTGACAAGAGTGAAACTCTGTCTCAAGAAAAAAAAAAGTCTACATCAAAATGCTTGGCTGGCATTTAGCCAATTTATATTATGAAATTATTGTGGAAACAGGCAAAAAGATGAAGATATGAAAGATATTTTTATCGATTATTTTATTTGTCAATTCTACCCGGTGGCTGCTGCATTTCAGGCCCCAAACAAACGGTATTCAAATATAGCCCTGACTTTAGGATACTCACAGTGTCATGAGGAAGACAGACCCAAAAACCCGATCAGACAAGAAAGCTGTTAATTAGAACTTAATAGAATATATTTTAGGATAGGGTGCTGAATAAACTGCTTCCAAAACTGGGATGAATATCAAGTGGACTCTTAAAAGTAATGAGTGGGAGTCGGGATGAATGAGAGACAGAGAGAGAGAAAGAGACAGACAGAGAGAGAGAGAGAGAGAGAGAGAGAGAGAGAGAGAGAGTGTGTGTGTGTGTGTGTTGTGTAGTGTCCTACCCATTTATTTGGGGCAAGGAAATAACTGCCACTAGTTTTATACTGCCAGGGAAATATGCCTATGGAATAGGACTGAACAAGTAGGCAGGAGCTGAATCATACCTGCTCTTTTACACCTTTCCAAGAAGTTTAAATTTTAGGCTAAAAGTGATGGGGAGCCATTGAAGGATTTTATGAAAGGTGTACTGGTTCAGACTTATGGTTTAGAAGGATTATTTAGGTAATAGTGTGGAGGGGAGCGACCCAGGATGCAGAAAGAGTCAGGAAACTAAAAAGAGACAGTAGAGTACAGAGGTTTAAAGTATGAATTCTGGAGATGCACAGCCCAGCCCGGGTTTTCTGGCTTCACCATTTTCTGGCATATGGTCATGGACAATTTAACTTTTTTGTGACTCAGTTTTCTCATCTGTGAAAGGAAAATAAAAATAGTACTACCTTTTAGGATTGATGTGACAATTGAAAGAGCTAATAGAATACAACAAGCGCTACTACAATACCTGCCACATAATGAGTCCCAGATAAATGTTAACCTGTTGTTGTTATTATTCATAATATACTAGTGCAAAAGAGGAATGAGAAGGGCCGGGGCTAAGCCAGTGACCCAGTGGAGACGAAAGGAAGGGGAGAGTGTCAAGGAAATGGAATTGGAAGGATTTGGTAAGTGTATTAATGTGGCTTTAAAAGAAGTGGAGGCACAGGGGGGTTTTTTGAATTCCCTGAGTGAGTGGAGAAGTCTGGATTCAAAGCTGTTCTGGTGGATATTCTTTCCCCCCTGTTCTTTTTCAGTAGATGGCACTATAATTCTGTCATCCTGCATGTCCTTGTTTCTGGGTACTGGGTTCAAATCTCATCTACAAACACAGATGCAGAAGAAATATAAATTTTTCTGTAGCTCAACTTAAGTTCTGTTTTGAGCCCTCCTCTTGGATGGCAGGAACACAATTTCAATTAAATTGGGGTCTTCCTTTCATTTTTCCCATGATCATACCTATGTTCTAGGAGCGCCAGGGTTCAAAGTTGGGCCTGGACGTTAGGTCTTTGGTGTCATCTGGCCAAGCTGACATCCCCTGGGACTACTATTGCCTCATTGGGTCCTCAGCCATGTTCCACTCGCGCTGTCCTCAGGTGACCTTTCAAGCTCACTCATAAAGCTCCTTTAGGTTCAGGCTCCTCCTCTTGGGAATGCAGCAATTGTTCTGCTTCTCAGTCAGGTGCTCCTCTGACACATGGGGCAGTGGAAGCCTTGGAAGGGTGTTAGGATCATTCTTCATTTCTGTGCCCTCTTGGACACATAGAAGTGATTCCATGCTTTTTGTACCACACTGACATGTGGGTGAAGCTGTCTAAGATATCAGTTCTCCAGGGTCTTGCCACCTGCAGGACATTATCTGTGTTCTTGGATCTCCTAAACCTAGCCAGGGTTTCTGCAGACTCCCTAGGGTCCCAGCTCAACCTGAGGGATGGAGTAAGGAAGCCAAGATGCCCTTTTCTCAAGGACCCCAAGCATCGGAGCTCTCCTCGGTCACCTTGACTCTTCTTTTACCCTTCAGGCCTGAAGGCTGGTTCTTATCCTATCTTTTCTTCTTTTTTAAAAAAAATTGCCCTGAGTCTTTTCAGTTTCCCTCAGGGCCTAGGTTTTGAAACTCAAAAGCTAGGAAGAGACTCTTTTTAAGTCTGCTTTCTTCTGTAACAACCTTTCCCTGAGGCAATGAAGGAGGGGAAGTGCTAAAAGATGAGAAAGTGTCAAAGAAAGATAATCCATTAATACTTCATAGAAATTATCCCACCACGTTTTAAATAGAGTTATCAGGCAAGACCTACAATCTCTTTTGTCTTTAGTCTTTGAATGTCTTTTATCTTGTCCCTAGTTGACAGATATGATATAAGTAATTCTGATAGTCATTTGACTTATTGATGCTGGACATGCGGGCGGAGCTGAATTTTACAGATGAAGAAATCTCTCAAAGACTAGATAAAGCCAGTCTCTTTCAATTAGGGGGAAAACTAGAGTAGAAATGAAAGACAGACTTCTCTCTCAGTACCACCTTAGTGCCATGGGAGTGGGACAGGGCTGAAATTGGGAAATATTCTGTGAAAAGCTGAGATGGGGGACGGGATTTATCTCCAGCTAGATGTGGAGGAGCATAAACACTGGTTTGCCTGGGACGGCACCAGTTTATGCCTCTTTTCCTCATGTGCCGCCTGGCTGGTGCCTGCTTTCTCTCTAAAATCTATCACACCTTGGATAGTAAAGTATGTGGCCATCCCATTTCTGGTTTATATAAGCCTGTTTGAATGTTCCAATTTGGAACTAGGCTGGAGACATCTAAAGCCTTAATTACCAAGATTTCTCTTTATGCAATGAGGTCAGTAAAATCACCCAACAGCCCGAGATCGAGGAGGGTGTTTGTTTTTAACTCTAGGACTATGTAAGTAAATAGCTACTTTGATATAAAAATCATAATTTCAGTATAACTAAATAAGGGTATACTATTTAGCCACTTCTCCTTTGTTTCATTGTTCACATCTAGTACTATGGTTTTATAAGTATATCCATTCAATTTGTATTAGCAAAGAGAATCTCAAATCGTTTGCTACTCTATGTTTCATTCAGCATTTTTAGAGTTCTTAGTTATTCATGGTAAAATTAAAATACATGCTGCCTAGATAAAATCATCCTTTTCAATCATTGATGTGATCTTGCATTAAGATAGTTTCTAGCAAAATGGTCAAATTTGTATATTTTGTCCATAGATGAAGTTTAGTAGATTCTGAAGGCCAAAAGTAAGAGGCCTGAAGCCATGTTGATTTCCAGTAAACACAAATTCCCTGCTGCAGTCCACTATTCTGATCCCCTGAACCTCTCTCTGTCTTCTTAGGAGTTAGATTAGATTTTCAAGAACAGCAGCTGGGTCAGCCAGGCATCCTAGAACCTGATGAACAAACTAGAGTCTAGAATAACTCCCTACCTTTTCATCCTTCCCTGTTACTAGAGTGCCTTAGTCCATTTGTGCTGCTGTAACAAAATACCTTAAACTGGGTAATTTATAAAGATCAGAAATTTTATTCCTTATCATTTTGGAGGCTGGAAGTCCAAGATCAAGGTGCCAGCAGGTCGTGTCTGGTGAGGGTCCTGTCTCTGCTTCCTTGTCACTGTATCCTCCAGGGGGATGAACTCTGAGTCCTCACATGGTAAAAGGGACAGAAAGGACAAAAAAGGCCTAAACCAGTTCCTTCCAGCCCTTTTATAGGCACTAATTCATCCATGAGAGTGCAGCCCTAATGACTTAATCACTTTCCAAAGGCCCCACCTCTTGGTATTACCACAAGGGGGATTAAGTTTCAACATGAATTTTGGAGGGAACACATCCAAACCATAGCATTCTACCCATGGTCTACCAAAATTCATGTCCTAATCACATACAAAATACATTCATTCCATCCCATAGTCATAGAAGTCTTGTTCTAGCATCAACCTTAAGGTCTAAGTCCAAAGTCTCATCTATGTATTGTTTAAATCAGATATGGGTGAGATTCTAGACACAATTCATCCTGAGACAAATTCCTCCTCCAGTTGTGAACTTGTGAAATCCAACAAGTTATGTGCTGCCAAACTACAAAGGTGGTGCAGGCGTAGGATAGACATTCCCATTTCAAAAGGGAGCAACAGAAAAGAAGAAAGGGACCGCAGGTCTCCAGTAACTCTAACACCCAACAAGGCAAACAACATTAAATCTTGAGGCTTTAGAATAATCTTTGACTCCATGTCCTGCCTTTCAGACACACTGGGGTGGGGTTGGGTCACCAGGGCTCCAGGGACCCTGTCCCCTGGCCTCACTGGGCACAGCTCACATGGCAGTTCCCAGAGGTTAGAGTCTTGTGCCTGTAGCTCGTCCAGGATAGAGTTACATGTTGGTGGCTCTACTGGTTTGTTGTATCAGGGGGTGACCCCGTTCCCATGGCTCCACTAGACATTGCTGTACTGTGGGGCTCTCTGAGATGGCCCTGACCCCATGGCTCCACTGGGCATTGCCCTAGTCAGGGACCTCTACAGCAGCCCCACCCCAAGGCAGTTCTCTCTCTGGGACCCAAGGCTCTCTGAAGCTTCCTATGACATCTAGGTGAAGATAGGCATGCCTCCATGGCTCTAGTACTCTGTGTGCCTGCAGGGTTAGCACCATGTGGACTCTGCCAAGGCTCACAGCCTGTACCTTCCAGAGGGGCCATCTGAGCCACATCTGGGCCTGCTTGAACTGCAGCTGGGACAGCCAAGGAGCACTGTGCCTGATGTGGGGAGTAGAGATGAGGTCGTGCAAGGCAGTGAATACTGAGATCCCGAGGACACCCGAGGTTCTCTACTTCCCTTTTAATTATGAATTCCATCTTTAAATCATTTATCTCTTTACTAGAAGCAATCAAGAGACACTATGCAGCCCCTTCAATATTTTGCTTAGATATTTCTCCCATGAGATGTCTCAGGTCATTATTCTTAAATTCTGTCTTCCACAAAGCCGCGGAGAATGAGCACAATTCAGCCAAGTTCTTTGCCACTTTGTAACAAGGATGGCCTTTCCTCCAACTTCCAATGAGATAGTTCTCATTTCCATCTAAGACCTTATCAGAATAGCCTTTACTGTTTATATTTCTACCAACATTCTAATCATAACCACTTAGATAATTTCTGAGAAGACTGAGGCCCTTTCTGTAGCTCTCCCTTTGTTTTGCTTTTATATTAGTCCATTTCCTGCTTATTATAAAAAATGCCTGAAACTGGGTAATTTATAAAGAAAAGGAATTTATTTATTACAGTTATAGTCTGAAAAGTCCAAGATGGAGAGATGGCATCTGGTGACAGTCTTCTTGTTGCTGAGGATTTTCTGCATAGTCCCAGGCCAGTGCAGGGCTTCGCGTGGTGAGAGGGCTGAGTGTGTTATATTAGGTCTCTCTTCCTCTTCCTCTTCTTGTAAAGCCACCAGTTCTACTCTCATGATAACCCATGAATCCCTTAATAATTAATAATCTATGAGTGCAGAGTCCTCATGACCCAATCACCTCTTACAATTTTGTAGCACTGCCACATTGGGGGTTAAATTTCAACATGAGTTTTAGAGGACATAAATATTCATACCATAGCAGAGCCCCACCGTAATTGCCCTTGGTGCTCCATTCATAGCAATATGGGATTTTTCTAGCCTACTCCTTCAGACTCTTCTAGCCTCTGCCCATTACCCAGTTCCAAAACTGCTTCCACATTTTTACATATTTGTTATAGAAAATACCCCCCTTCTTGGTACAATTTCTGTCTTTGTCCGTTTATGCTGCTATAACAAACAAAATACCAGACTGGATTATTAATAAACAATAGAAATGTATTTCTCATAGTTCTGGAGCCTGGGAAGTCCAAGATTGAGGCTCTGGCAAGATCAAGATACCTGCAGATTCAGTGTCTGGGTGTCTGGTAAGGGCCTGGTCTCTCTGCTTCTAATATCCCTCCCTCCCTCCTTCCCTTCCTTTCTTTCTTCTTCTTCTTTTTTTTTTTTGAGATGGAGTCACGCTCTGTCACCCAGTCTGGAGTGCAGTGGCACGATCTCGGCTCACTGCAACCTGTGCCTCCCAGGTTCAAGCAATTCTCCTGCCTCAGCCTCCTAAGTAGCAGGAACTATAGGCATGCACCGCCACGCCTGGATAATTCTTGTAATTTTTAGTATAGACAGGTTTTCACCATGTTGGTCAGGCTGGTCTTCAACTCCTGACCTCAGGAGTTTCACCTGCCTTGGTCTCCCAAAGTGCTGGGATTACAGGCATGAGCCACCACATCTGGCCTATTTCTTTATTTACTTAAGATGGTAAATAAATATTGCTGTGTCCTTCAGAGGTGTGATGGTTAATACTGAGTGTCAACTTGATTGGATTGAAGGATGCAAAGTATTGATCCTGGGTGTGTCTATGAGGGTGTAGCCAAAGGAGATTAACATTTGAGTCAGTGGGCTGGGAGTCAGCTCCATCCTTAATCTGGGTGGGCACCATCTAATCAGCTGCCAGAGCAGCTACAATATAAAGCAGGCAGAAATACATGAAGAGATGAGACTGGCCTAGCCCTCCAGCCTACATCTTTATCTGGTGCTGGACCCTTCCTGCCCTTGAACATTGGACTCCAAGTTATTTCAGTTTTGGGACTCAGACTGGCTTTCCTTGCTCCTCAGCTTGCAGATGGCCTATTGTGGAACCCTGTGATTATGTGAGTTAGTACTTAAAACTCCCCTTTATATATATATATATTTACAGACTTGAGTCAGTTTACAGACCCTGAACCCTTGAATGAAGGTGAGGAGGCTGGGTCCCCATGAGGAAGGAACAACTCTATGTTCCTTCCACCATTATCCCACCCTTTAATATCCATTCCCATACTACCAGCAATTTATGCTGTTAATCTTTCTCCCATCCTTCCCCAGGAGACCTCTGGCCTTTTACCAGGGTAACTGTGCATTGGGATAAGGGAAATGATCAGAAATTTTGGGGACCACTAGACACTGGCTCTGAGCTGATGTTGATTCTAGGGGACCCAAAACATCATTGTGGTCCTCCAGTTAAAGTAGGAGATTATGAAGGTCAGGTAATTAATGGAGTTTTAGCTCATATCTGACTTACAGTGGTCCAGTGGGTCCCCAGACTTATCCTGTGGTCATTTCCCCTGTGCCAGAATGCATAATTGGCATAGACATACTTAGCAGCTGGCATAACTCCCATGTTGGCTTTCTGACTGGTAGGGTGAGGGCTATTATGGTGGGAAAGGCCAAATGGAAGCCATTAGAGCTGCCTCTACCTAGAAAAATAGTAAATCAAAAACAATACTGCATCCCTGGAGGGATTGTGATTAGTGCCACCATTAAGGACTTGAAAGATGCAGGAGTGGTGATTTCTACCAAATCCCTGTTTGACTCCCTTATTTGGCCTGTGCAGAAGACAGGTGGATCTTGGAGAATGACTGTGGATTATCACAAGTTTTACCAAGTGATGACTTCGATTGCAGCTGCTGTACCAGATGTGGTTTCATTGCTTGAACAAATTAACACATATTTTGGTACCTGGTATGCAGCCATTGACTTGGTAAATGCCTTTTTCTCCATTCCTGTCCATAAGGCCCACCAGAAGCAATTTGCCTTCAGGTGACAAGGCCAGCAATATATTTTACTGTCCTACCTCAGGGATATATATTAACTCTCTGGCTTTGTGTCATAATCTTATCCGGAGAGACCTTGATCACTTTTTGATTCTGCAGGATGTCACACTGGTCTGTTACATTGATAACATTATGCTGTTTGGATCCAGTGAGCAAGAAATAGCAAACGCACTGGGCTTATTGGTGAGATATTTGTGTGCCAGAGGTTGGGAAATAAATCCAACTAAAATTCAGGGATCTTCTACCTCAGTAAAATTTCTAGGGGCCCAGTAGTGTGGGGCCTGTCCAGATATTCCTTCTAAGGTAAAGGATAAATTGCCGCATTTGGTCCTTCCTGCAACCAAGAAAGACACACAACACCTAGTGGGCCTATTTTGGATTTTGGAGGCAATACATTCCTCATTTTGGTGTGTTACTCCAGCCCATTTATTGAGTGACCCAAAAGGCTGCCAGTTTTCAGTGGGGTCCAGAACAGAAGAAGGCTCTGCAACAGGTCCAGGTTGCTGTGCAAACTGCTCTGCCACTTGGGCCATATGACCCAGAAGATCCAATGGTACTTGAGGTGTCGGTGGCAGACAGGGATGCCTTTTGGAGCCTTTGGCATGTCCCATAGATGATCACAGTGGAGGCCTCTAGGATTTTGGAGCAAGGCCCTGCCATCTTCTACATATAACTATTCTCTTTTTGAGAGACAGCTCTTGGCCTGTTACTGGGCTTTGGTGGAAACAGAATGTTTGACTATGGGTCCTCAAGTTACCGTGTGACCTGAACTGCCTACCATGAACTTTCTGACCCATCTATCCATAAAGTGAGTTGTACACAGCAGCATTCCATCGTCAAATGGAGATGGTATATACGTGATCAGGCTTGAGCAGGTCCTGAAGGCAAAAGTAAGTTAAATGAGGAAGTGGCTCCAATGCCTATGGTCTCCATTCCTGCCACCCTATCTGCTCTTCCTTAGGCTGGACCAATTGCCTCAGGAGGAGTTCCCTCTGATGAGTTGATAGAGGAAGAGAAGATTAGGGCCTGGTTCACAGATGGTTCTGTACAATATGCAGACACCACCCAAAAGTGGACAGCTGTAGCACTACAGCCCCTTTCTAGGACATCCCTGAAGGACAGCAGTGAAGCCAAATCTTCCCAGTGGGCAGAACTTCAAACAGTGCACCTGGTTGTGCACTTTGCATGGAAGGAGAAATGGTCAGATGTGCGATTATATACTGATTTATGGGCTGTAGCCAATGGTTTGGCTTGATGATCAGGGACTTGGAAGAAGCATGATTGGAAAACTGGTGACAAAGAAATCTGGGGAAGAGATATGTGGACTGACCCCTCTGAGTGGTCAAGTCAAGAACTGCACCTCTGAGTGGTCAAAAACTGTGAAAATATGTGAGTGCTCACCAATGGGTGACCTCAGCAGAAAAAGATTTTAATAATCAAGTGGATAGGATGACCCATTCTGTGGACACCATTCAGCCTCTTTCCCCAGCCACCCCGTCATCGCCCAATGGACCCATGAACAAGGTGGTCATGTTTGCAGGGATGGAAGTTACACATGAGCTCAGCAACATGGACTTCCACTCACCAAGGCTCACCTGGCTACGGCCACCACTGAGTGCCCAATTTGCCAGCAGCAGTGACCAATGCTGAGCCCTCGATATGGCAGCATTCCTAGTGGTGATCAGCCAGTTACCTGGTGGCAGGTTGATTATAGGGAAGAGGTTTGTCCTCACTGGCACAGACAAACCCATTGCTCTGGTTATAGGTTTGCCTATTCTACATGCAATGCTTCTGCCAAGACTACCATCCATGGGCTCACGGTATGCCTTATCCACTGTCATGGTATTCCACATAGCATTGCCTCTGACCAAGGCACTCACTTTATGACTAAAGAAGTGTGGCAGTGGGCACATGCTTGTGGAATTCGCTGGTCTTCCCATATTCCCCATCATCCTGAAGCAGCTGGATTGATAAAACAATGGAATGGCCTTTTGAAGTCACAATTCAACCACCAACAAGATGACAATACTTTGCAGGGCTGAGGCAAAGGTCTTCAGAAGGCCAGGTATGCTCTGAATCAGCATCCAATATATGGTACTGTTTCTCTCATAGCCAGTATTTACGGGTCCAGGAATCAAGGGGTGGAAGTGGAAGTGGCACTACTCACCATAGTAGGTCACCTAGTGACCTACTAGCAAAATTTTTGCTTCTCGTTCTTGCAACATTATGTTCTAGTGGCCTAGAGGTCTTAGTTCCAGAGGGAGGAATGCTGCCACAGGAGACACAACAACTATTCCATTAAACTGGAAGTTAAGATTGTCACCTGGACACTTTGGGCTCCTCCTACCTTTAAGTCAACAGGCTAAGAAGGAAATTACAGTGTTGGCTGCAGTGATTGACCAGGACTATCAAGATGAAAATCAGTCTACTACACAACTGAGGTAAGTAAGAGTATGCATGGAATACAGGAGATCCATTAGCATGTCCCTTAGTATTAACATGCCCTGTGATTAAAGTCAATGGGAAACTACAACAGCCCAATCCAGACAGGACTACAAATGGCCCAGACCCCTTAAGAATTAAGGTTTGGGTCACTCTAATAGGAAAAAAACCATGACCTGCTGAGGTGTTTGCTGAAGGCAAAGGGAATACAGAATGGGTAGTAGAAAATGTCGTCATCAATACCAGCTATAATCATGTGATCAGCTGCAGAAACGAGGACTGTAATTGTCATAAGTATTTCCTCTTTCTTTTGAAAAAAACATCTCTGTGCATGTATATACTTGTACTAAGAAAATATCTTCATTTATTTCCTTTATCATGTGACATAAGATTTATTGACTTCATATCAGCATTTAAGTATTGTTAACTTCATGTAACAGTATTTGGGTTGGGGACTGGTGGATTTCTGGTTGTATGAAGGATAGTTGTGTTATCTTAGGTGTAATTATTATTGTCGTTATTTGAAGACTATACATGATCTCAGGAGTTGTGTATGGGTTCAAGTTGACAAGGGGTGGGCTCGTAGTGGTTGATACTGAGTGTCAACTTGCTTGGATTGAAAGATGCAAAGTATTGATCCTGGGTATATCTATGAGGGTGTTGCCAAAAGAGATTAACATTTGAGTGAGTGGGCTGGGAAAGGAAGACCCACCCTTAATCTGGCTAGGCACCATCTAATCAGCTGCCAACTAAGGTAGAATATAAAGCAAACAGAAAAACATGAAGAGATGAGAACTGCCCTAGCCTCCCATCCTATATCTTTCTCTGGTGCTGAACCCTTCCTGCCCTTGAACATCAGATTCTGAGTTCTTTAGTTTTGGGACTCAGACTGGCTTTCCTTGCTCCTCAGCTTGCAGACAGTCTATTGTGAGACCTTGTGATTGTGTGAGTTAATACTTAATAAACTCCCCTTTATATGTGTGTATATATGTATATCTCCTTTTAGTTCTGTCCGTCTAGAGAACCCTAATACAAGAGGAAACAAATGCTGTGTCCTCATGTCGTAGAATAAATGGAAAGATAAAAGGGCAAATGCTCTGTGAAGCCTCTCTTGTAAGAGACTTCATCTCATTCACAAGATAAGAACCCTATTGACCTAATAATCTCCTAAAGACCCCACTTCCTAGCATTATTGCATTGGAGATTTATTTTCAACATATATTTTGGAGGAACACAAAGATTTAAACCATAGCGTGGAGGGTTCCATTGGCTGTTCTTATTGGAAATCTTTAGTTTTTTTGTAGGAAATGCTGTTTTTCAGCTGCATTATTAGAAAATGCAGTTCTTTCCATTTTTGTTAATTTAAATTAGTTTCTGTATACATGACATTACGGTTCCTCTTTCAAATGTATCACTCTACTTTTATAATAAACTTAAAAGTCAATTTTGATAGAAAAATAAATGGATTCTTTCTGTCAAATTTATGCAGGCATATTATTCAAACAATTTTCAGTGATCTCATGAGCTTTATTAAATAATTCTTATAATTTACAACATTTCAAAAATAAAATTTAATTGTTGCTTTGATGAACTTGTGGAACTTGGCAAAGTTGATAAAGTTGATAAATATTTCAAAGTTATAAATAATATTTACAGTGAAACAGGATAATGTAACTTGTAGTCAAAATGCGATCAAGATGAGCATATAAAATGATATAAGCGCAGTTTTTTTTTTTTTGATGGAGTCTTGCTCTGTCACCCAGGCTGGAGTGCAGTGGCACAATCTCAGCTCACTGCAACCTCTGTTTCCCTGGTTCAAGCGATTTTCCTTCCTCAGCCTTGCGAGTAGCTGGGACTACAGGCACCCACCACCATGCCTGGCTAATTTTTTGTATTTTTAGTAGAGATGGAGTTTTCACCATGTTAGCCAGGATGATCTCCATCTCCTGTCCTTGTGATCCGCATGCCTCGGCCTCCCAAAGTGCTAAGATTACGGGCGTGAGCCACCGTGCCCGGGCAGAGCAGTTGTTTTTTAAAAAGATGTGTATTCCTGTAACTTGTTATCTTTTGGTTTCTATTATTAGAAAGCATTAGAAACATGCAGGAGCTCAATTATTCCTCCAGGACATATGTGAATTAGATAATATATTTCAGTTCCTAGTGAAGAGATAAGAAACCTGAAGATCCTATTGGGCCCTCATTAAATGTTTCTTGCCAGTATTTCAGACACTTTGGGGAACAGTCTCAGGAGACAGTAGACTCTGCCTAGGGGTGAAAGAATGGGAAATTAGACCAGATGTCATATTTTCCATTGCAAATAAGACCACAAGATCTGTTTTATTGGCTGAATGAAGCAAAATCATTCTACTGAACCTCTCTGACACTTTGCAAAAATGGAATCAAGTCAGTTCTTTCTCTTCAAAGACAAGGAAGATAATAAAGTAAAAAATATGTGGGTAAACGGATGGCAGGTATGAGGAAAAAGCCTTGTCTGTTGGCTGATCTGTTTATTAACAGAATGAGGTAAACAGGCAAAGAAAAGGTAAAACAGTGCTTGCTAAAGGCAATGGAAAGCAGATTAGATGACATAGTCTTTGTGATAATATAGCATTGACTTTTCTCATAATAATAACAGCACTACAAAGCATCTTATGTGAGTCCCAACAAAGTACCAGGTGCTCTGCTAGGTGCTTTCCCATGCATTACTTGACTCCTCACAATTGTCCATTGTAATATAACCTGAGTTTTGCTGGTGCTTGCTCTTACCTACTAACATAGGAAATCAGCTCTTAGAAGCTCCTTCCTTCCCGCACAGTATTTCTGGGAGTCCTCAGAAAGGACTTCAAATGCATTCACAGACAGGTTCGGCCGCTGACCATCTTTGCTGGGTACCACTGTGTCTGTCATGCACACATTGCTGCAGATTGTGGGCACAAATACTGCTTTCCCTTGGGCTTTGATAGATGTCATCACTGTCCTCCACTGCCACTCCTAATAGGTAGCATCTGCTGGACATCCCTATCAATTTCATTGATTCGCGCTGTTGATAGCTGGAAGTGCTGAGGATTTCAGAGTTACATGGTGTTCTGTGGAGATGTGGGGAAGAATGCCTCTGCCAAACACTGATAGTGGGCTGCCAATGGAGCACAGCATTTTAAAATGAATATGATTCTCTCTGTTTTTGACTTCCTGTCTTTATCCTCTCTCTGCCACAGTAGGTTCCATTTGACAGATTAGAAAGTGAGTCTCAAAGGAGTTAAGTAACTTGAGTTAGGTAACTTTCTAGAATTACATGGCTAGTAAGTGGCAGAACTGAGGGCTGGACTTTGATTTGTTTAAAGTCTAAGCTTTTTTGATACACCCAATACACTGTGCTCCCTCTCCATTCTTGAGTTCTCTTGGGTGCTTGATGTTTCTGAGGATTCCTTCTTTGGAACTTGAAACTCTCTCTTCCCTTTGCCTCCAAGCCCATCCAAATTAACTTCCAAATTGGTCCTTTTTTGTTTTCTTCCCCTGATCCTCTTCTTCTCATCTATTAACCTATTGTTCAGCGCTCACCCTCTTTCCATCTTTCTTTACATTCTCCTTCAGAAACTTTCCCAACAACATTCACTTAAACAAACATTTATACAGCTCTTATTGCAGACGCTATGCTAAGCAATGGATACAAAAATATATGAAGAAATTTATAGTCTAGTGTAGAAAATATACTAATCAATTATAGCACTATATGATAGGTACTGTGAAAGGGCGGGCACAAGGAGTGATGGGGCAACAAAAGTCAGATTCTAAAGGTAAAAAAACTACAGAGAAGGGGCAAATAAATTAGCCTGGGAACTAAAGGAAGTTAGACGAACAGCCCTTGAACTGAGCCTTGAGGAAAAAGTTGATATTAGATAGGTAAAGTATGGGGTAAAGGCACAATAGGCTAAACAAAGAAAGCAACACTTACAAAATCAACGTCTTGAAGCTTTATTACCTGTTGCAGGAGCTGTAAGTAATTCAATAAATTAAGGGTGTGTGGGAAGAAGTAAAAGGGAATAGTATGAAGGCATTCACAGGCCAAAAATACTTCCAGAGGCTACACAGATAAAGCCAATGAGTGAAGCAGGCTGGGTAGATTACAACATGGAGAGTGCAAGACTGTGACAAACCAGAGAGCACATTTGCTGTCCCCATGAATGACTGCTCCTCCCTCTAGCCTGAGTTGCCACTGTGAATACAGACCCAGATATGATCAGATTTTTTTTTTGTTATTTTTCATGGGAATCCTAGAACATAGATTTTTGTGTGAATTTTCCTAATGATTAAAATACCATGTAGCCAAACAAAATACATCTGCCTGCAACATCTGGGCCAAATCATGATGACCCATGTATGTTAAGATAAAGAGACTGAACTTCCTCCTAAACACATTCAGCAAGACATCACTGGATGTTTTAAAGTGGGGATTTACATAATCAGACTTGAGTTTTGCAAAGACTACAGTTCACTGATAGAAACATGAAGGATGGATCAGAGACAGGCAAGACTGGAGGGTGAGTGAGCTGCTAGACATCTATGATAGGAATTCAAATGTAGCCATGGGAGCAGGGGCAGCAGTGGTGGAGAAAAGAGGGCATACACAAGGATGGCTTGGGATCTGCAGGGCTTGGTGACTGATTAAATAGGAAGAATAAAAAGAGAGAGAAGAAGCAGAATAATTTCCTTGCCATATGGGCCTACAGTTTTCTAGAAGCCCAGAAACATTTCCCCTTCTGCAAAAAGTTCTGCAGTTCAGAAAGAAAACAGTAAAATGTTCCAGAAAGTTGAGTCTAGGCTTGTGTAATGAAATGAAACCCAATGAGAGTATTTACAAATGTGCTTTATGGACCCCACCCAGAGATTCCTGTACTATCTCTTCTGCGTGATATCTGGTTATAATCATGGATTGGGTTATTATCCATTATACCATTCTTCTTTCAGAATGTCTCTCTTTCTTACAGCAACCAATTTAGTTTACATCTTCAGGCCTTGGTTATTACAATAGCTACCTGGTTAGTCATCCTGATTCTTGATCTCCATTCTTCAACTTGTCCTCAGGATGCTCCCTCTTTCCAACCACAACAAGATTAAACTCTTCTTCCTAGCTTTCAAGGCACTCCACAATTTGGCATCAACCTTCCCTTTGAACTTCTAACTGCAGCCTGATTTGCATCCTATACCCTTTGTGAACTGGTCTCCTCAAAGCTCATTTTTGCCTTCGAGACTTGGCTCTGTTTGGAAAGCCCTAACTTCTCCCCCTGCACACAGGAAATGGTCTTCCCCTTTGAAGTCCTCTATTTTGGTCTCATTGCTCTTCTAAGTTCCTAAAGCAGTTTGGACCTCTGCTGGATGGACCACAGGAAGAGTTCTTGAAGCCTTAAAATGCCTACCACATATAAGGAGTAGCCAGTCCTCTCCTGTGTATGCTGCAATGACTCCAGCAGGATGCTTCCAGTGAGCTCAACTCAGTGTCCTGATCATGGTGGAGTACACTAGATAGGCATTACATGTTCCGGAGGCAACTATATTTGGATTGAGTCATCTCTGAGATTACTTGTCACAAACCTGACCTCAAAGACATGTTTCATATGATGGTTAGTCCTCTTCTTTTGGAAGGATAAAATGTTAGATGAACAAAGTCATTTGTATTTAGGTTGCTATAATGAGAAAAAACAAATTCTTAATTTACTGTGTAGCCACTACATTTACCAATGCAAGAGGAATACCAGATCTAGGTACACGGAATAACTGATGAAGAAACTCCCTCTGCTACCCTAGATTCCAGCATATTTTTGCTAATAATCTCTATCACTAAAGGAAGTCTGTTCACGTCTTATGCTAAATCGAGGAGTTTTTTAAAAACTGTAGTATTGTTTCATGGGCTTTAGGCAGCTTCCCAAGAAGACCTCAGAGATATTTCAAAAATCAGTTGGCTACCTTTCAAGCGGCTCTACAGGTTAGATTATCTTGGGAAATTTACCACAGCCTATGATCTGGCTCTCAGTCCTGTGGGTTTTGAAACTGGATTTTATCAACATAATACAGATCTATTTGTCATTAGTGGTTCACATTAACCAACCTACAAAGACTGGTGGAAAAATACAGAACATCTGGTATTAGTAACTGTCTTAAGGACTGGAATATTTTCTAGGAACATGAAATCTGAGTAAGGATTAGAGTAAGGAGAGTTCCATGTGCCATATCGTTCATGAGAGGAAAATGGGTGAAGGTAATGTTATTGCCAAAAACTGCACATGACCTGAAGCTGACAGTGAACTAGCATCACTGGTGGGTGTTTACTCCAGATTTGATAGTCTTTCTTCAGCTCAGTGTTCATCAATGAATGGTCTATAATGGAGATATATCCATTCCAGGAACCAGGTACTTCTCTCTGTGGCTGAGGATACTCTTCCTATTAGATGATGACAATGATAAATCACATCTAAGAAATTGAATGATTCATGGGATGTGGTGAGTGAGGTGAAGGTAAGAGTCATAACCCTCCTCTCCCCCACAGTTACTTTATGACTTGAGTAACTGGATGTGTAATGGAGCCATATGATTGTTTTCTAGAGGGAGCAATAGTTATCAGTTTTGGACATAGGCAGTGATTTAGGGATACCTTTGAGACATCCAAATTGAAATGTCCTATTGGCAGTTCTGTATTCAGGTATGTTTGCTCAGAAGCTTGATCTGCACCAGAGAGATAAATTTGGGATTTGTCAGTGTATAGATGATTAAAGCCATGAGAACTGATAATATTTCCACAGGGGAAAGTATGAAGAACAGAAAGTAAAGGGCCTAGGACAAAATTCTGAGGAATATCAACATTTACTTGTTGGTTAGAGAATGAGAGACTGACATAAGAGACTTAGTATAGCCAAAAACTCAGAAAGAGAATGAGGAGTGTATGCTAACATGGAAATCAAGACCAGAGACTATTTAAAGAAAAGGGTTTAGGCGCTTCCTGAATGGTAAAGTAAATTCCAAGCATAAAATGGCTGTGGCCCTGCATAGAGTTGTGTATCAAATTTAGCAAGGTTCTACCTGAGCAGACATGGTCACTGGGAGCAGTGTAACCTGTTAGGGACCTTAAGGAGCCTTGGAAAAATCCTTTGCATCTATGCAGTGTCTGCCCTGCCATGGCAGGGGGCACTATGTTTGGTCTGAATTTATGTATAATTTGCTATATAAATCAGAGAGTGAAGAACTTAATTGGATTAACAACTATAAAACTAAAAAATAATCTTAGTATTCAGCAATATCTGGATCAAATGTCTTTGGTGAACTTCAGCATAGCAATGGGGGTGGAATAATAAGAGTGGGCTGAGAAACCAAAGACTTGCTCCTGAAAGAAGGGTGTGTGTGTGTGTGTGTAAGGCAAATAAATATATGCTACTAAACATTTGGGGAAGAACTGGATCAGAGTACTGCAAAATGCGCTTTGAAAAGTTATTTTATATTCAGTCTTAGAAATTTTACTTTGGTATGCTAGTTTGGTCTTTCTTTTCAAGAGTCATTAGTGATGGCTTTAAAAAATTAAGTATGAAAATGCTGGAGTGTTTCTGGGAATATTTGATGCCCACAGATATGACTTGAAACCTTGACATCAGAGGAATGTTGCCATCATTGATTAAAAATGAGTAGCTGCATATGGCCTGTCCGCATTAAACTAAGGTCAAAGTTCAAAACTCAGAAATATTAAACACATGCTTAGGATGACATCTGACAACCTCAGTCTGCAGGATGGAACTCTAATAATTAAAGGACCATGTGCTGCACTAAGCCACACACTCAACTCCCACTGCCATTGAGAGACATCATTCTTGGCTTAAACCAGCCAACATATAAAGGCATGCCATTCCTTTGTACTCCCTTTGGAAACAAATTAACTTTGAAAAATTCCCAGAGATGTCTGATTCATGAAGGACCAGGTAAAAAGGAAAATCCAGATGCTTCCATGAACAGTAGGGTAGTAGATATTTTCTCCTCTTGGGGTGAAGAGGATTGGAGAGGTGGGGCAGTGGGGGAGGGGGGCGATTCTCCTTAAACAGTCATCCCCACATCCACATGCTCAAAACAATTTAAAATGGCTCTCCGGGCTTCATATTCTCTTTCATCCAAACTCATAATTAAGAATGGCTGTTTTTAACTCACTTTCCAAAGAACAAGGGTGCAGTATACCAGGATGTGGTAGCTACTGCAATGCTATAACCCCAGAATTGCCATAGCTACTAACCTGTTTTCCTCTTGTACAATTTTCATTCATCTCTGGCAAGCAGGCAAATACTAATCCATACTGAGACCTGGAAGTATGCCAAAGGAATCAATTTGCCTCCATGCTTCGCCTCTCTAAAATATCCCTAAATGGTACCATGTTACCGGTAAGACCTCACCACAATTTTGTAGAGGACCCGAGGCTTTGCCATCAGACAGATCTGGTTTCAAGTCCTAGCCCTGTCACTTGCCCTCTGTATGAGCACTTCGCTTTGCCTCAATTCCTGTTTCATTTGAATAATGGGCACAAATAGGGTTATTGTGAGAATTAAGTGAGATAATTCATGTAAAATCCCAACACAGTATCTGACTTAGAGTACGAGCCCTAAATAAATGTTAACTGTTAGATATATTAAAAGGGCTTGAAATTATTATAAATTGAGCACAACTGGAAATAATATTTCAAGTGAAAGGCTATTGGAATCATAGGTTTCTTCAATGAGCCTCATACATAATAGAAATCCTTTTCTAAACTTTAGAGAAACTTTAAAGAGACTTTGATTATGATTTCTAAAAAGGCAAGGATTGAAAGGCTCTTTAAAGAGACAGTCCTTTATCATGACAAAACTAGCCTAGGAAAGCTTCATCCAAGAATTATCACAGCATCAATTTTTAGGAACCCAGGTTGAAACACCATGCCTACCCTGTCTCAACCCCAGTTTGCATACATGATGATTATAAAATGACAAATATAATTATGCTCTGATAAAAACATTTTAAAACACAGTACAGAAATAAGTAAGATTTGGGCCGGGCATGGTAGCTCATGCCTGTAATCCCACCTACTCAGGAGGCTGAGGCAGGAGAACCGCTTGAACCTGGGAGGCGGAAGTTGCAGTGAGTACCACGCCACTGCACTCCAGCCTGGGCAACAGAGTGAGACTGTCTCAAGAAAAAAAAAAAGAAGTAAGATTTGAAATTTTATATGATAATGTATATCATTCAGGAAGCCAAAATTTTTCAAATACAACTTTCCTTTTTAGAAAAAAGGAAAGGGAGAAAAATAGTTATAAAATAAATAAAATGAAATGCATTTAGTTAACTCTACTGGATATTTTAATTTCTTACAAAATTAATTGACCTATATCTAACTCTACTTAATACTGTTGTTATTGACTAGAAATGTATAATTTTCTTACTTTCCATTTTTATTCATTCATTCACTTAATGTTTTTAAAAACCTACACTAAAACTTGGTTTTTGTAGTGAACTATACAGCCTGTTTAATAGTAAAACATCTCTTTGACAATTGAATATCTCCATACACTGATTAAAAACGTCTATGCTTAAATCACATTTTTGGTATTTGTAATTTATTGTGACCTTTCAAAAGACAGACATTAGAGAATGAAGGTTAAAGTATTTGTAACTATGACACAAAATAGTGTGAGACCAGACTGTAAAGAATTTAACTTCAAGTAGATGCTCTTACAGTGTACAAAACATGCCTGTCTCATTTTACTTGGCTAAGGGTGATAAAGAGAATAAGTAACAGTATTGTCCAGAGGCAAAAGAGCCTAGAGGCAAAAAATTACAGATGGCTTCACAACACAGCTCAAGTTACTGGAATCTAGTAAAGGAAGAATTTAGAAATACAGTAAATGTTTGTTTATCTTGGAATTCAAACAACCAGCATATGCAGATAATGAGAAAGTTCTTCCTTCCTATTCTGCACTCCAGTTTTAGGAAAGGAGACAAGTAGGAAATATGCTGTTGCCAGAATTTTGGTTTAAAAACCAAAACCAGGGTATGCCATAGGGTCAGAACAGGTTTGGTGTAATTTTTCGCACCTTCCATATAGCTATACAGTGAAAATTGTTCAGGGTTGCATAAATCAGGTTTAACCAGGCCAATATTTCCTGTGCATTTAGTCCAGTTAGTCATGCATGCAGTAAGTATGTGTGCCCCCACCACCACCCACATGTCAGGTATACAACAGGCCCACAGTACAATTCTGTGCAAACTATTCAGAGAATATGCATGAATGAGAACTTTCATGTAAGGAAGTAGTGAGAAATTAGGTTGGGAAAGTAGTTTGGAGCCTGACTCTGAAAGACTTTGAAGATCAGGCTAAAGGATCATGGAAGAATTTTTGTGACAAGAATGATGTAACCAAAGGAGGGTTTTGTTGCACTCATTTAGAAATGGGTTGCAGGCTAATGTTCTCCCTCTTTCCTTTCAAGGGCCCACCGCTGAAATAGGCAGAGGGTGGGGAGTGAGCTGTTACTGGCTATAACAGGACCCTTTATCTGAGAGGATCAGTGGGATTTGCTGGGCAAAAAGAGTAAGCGCCCAGCCATAAAGAAACTTTTGAAAGATAATGAATATCTTTCTAATAATGAAGCTATAAGTATGTGATTTGAAAAGGTATATGATAATTGGAATTAGACAGCTTATCCCTAATCACTACTATAGCAAGATAGTCTAAAAACTTTAAAAGGCAATAGTAATAAATAACATATACCATGTGGGGAAAAACATAAAATGGAGAAATATTAATTAAAATATATTATCAGAAGTGAAAATAATGTTTTTTAAAAAAAATCAGGGAAAGACAAAGCTTATTTGTTACAATGAAAATATTTCAGTTCCATACACTTACTTGAAATAGTTCTCTCCACTTTTAGAGCAATTAATGCCAGAATCACCAATATTAAATTGCATTCATTTTTTGAGAGAAGCAGGCCATCTAGTGGAAAGAGACCTATCACAGTGGGCAGTATAAATACTTTAAGGATTACATATGATGCTAAATGAGGGTGCAAGTTATTATAAATAAGTTACTTATCTTTTTACAACAAAGAACTGTCACATAGAGATATCAGGTTAGCCTCAGACAGTATTTTCTAAAATTGTATTTTTTTTAATGTACAGAAAAGAAAAATTCACCACAATACTGAAACATAATACAAAGGGAATAACTAACTCAGTAAGAAAAAAGTTAAAATAATTACTTTTATAATCAAAACTATGATTCATACAGTTGAATTTCTTTGATCAAACTAAATATTGGAGCATCAGTGCTGCTTCCTAATGGCTAAGATTTAGGCTTGACAGATTTTAAAATTTGAATTTTTACTCGTATCACCTGAAAGTTATAATTCCAAATAATTAAGGTTTATTTGTTGGCTAATTTAGTAAATAGGTCTTATGTACTGGGGACTCTGTGTTGGGGGATAGAAGGTAACAGTTAATCTGGCAGTCAGAATTTACTGGAGAATAAATATGAATTCGTTTTATTTTTCTCCAGTCACTGCTCTCTCAACAGAATCTTAGGCAGATACATAACTTGCCTTCAGTTATTAAACAATGTCTAGCCATTTGTAAGCTCTATTCTCATCTTTCCTCCTTCCCCAGCCCTTGCTTGATTGTAACTCAAGGGGACAACAGCAGGGAGACAGGAGCTGTTTGTTCACTCTTCTTCTTTTTCTTTCTTTTTTTTTTTTTTTT
>PVKP010015096.1:0-22222 GCA_004027715.1 Plecturocebus donacophilus
AGATTGCGCCACTGCACTCCAGCCTGGCGACAGAGCAAGACTCCGTCTCAAAAAAAAAGAAAGAAAATGGGTGTTAAAAGGGTTGCAAGTCCATAAACCCTCTTCATAGGTGGGCGGATCACCTGAGGTCAAGAGTTTGAGACCAGCCTGGCCAACGTGGTAAAACCCCATCTCTTTTTTTTTTTAGAGATGGGGTTTCTCCGTGTTGGCCAGTCTGGTCTCCAACTCCCGACCTCAAGTGATCCGCCCACGTCGGCCTCCCAAAGTGCTGGGATTACAGGCGTGAGCCACCACGCACAGCCGAAACCCCATCTCTACTAAAAATGCAAAAATCAGTCTGGTGTGGTGGCACACACCTGTAATCCCAGCTACTCAGAAGGCTGAGGCAAGAGAATCGGCTTGAACCCAGGAGGCAGAGGTTGCAGTGAGCCCAGATTACACCACTGCACGCCAGCCTGTGTGACACAGTGAGACTCCATCTCAAAAAAAAAAAAAAAAAAAACCTAAACAAAAATCAGTGAATATATAAATAGAAAAACAAATACATTAAAACTCTACAAAGAAACATTTTCCATACTACTGAATAAAAAGGGAACCACAAATGAACTTAATATCACAAGTATATAAAGTTGCCTACAGATCAAAACATCACATTTATAAATTAAATAAAAATAAAATTAAAGTTACAAATAAACTGCATTCTAATGTGTTTAATCCTAATATGTATATAACCACGCATACAATAGGTAACACTTTCACAATGAGGAACCAGGCTTAACTTCCAAAAACAAAGCTTTAACTTTTTTTTTGAGAAGGAGTGTCACTCTGTCGCCAGGCGTCAGGCTGGAGTGCGGTGGCACAATCTTGGCTCACTGCATCCTCAGTCTCCCGGGTTCAAGTAATTCTCCTGCCTCAGCCTCCCGAGTAGCTGGGACTACAGGCATGTGCCACCACGCCCAGCTAATTTTTGTATTTTTAGTAGACACAGGGTTTCACCATGTTGGCCAGGATGGTCTCGTGATCTGCCCACTCGGCCTCCCAAAGTGCTGGGATTACATGTGTAAGCCACCACGCCCATTCCAAAAAACTTTTCTTTTAAAAAAAAAAAAACCTTCTAAGTTTTAAAAGAGGCAGAGGCTAAAATATTGCAAACAAACTACAAGTATTTCATCTATTTGTGCCTATTTTCAAGTTTACCAACAGGAAATAACTACTCTGGCCAAATGACTGTTTTAAAGATATCCTGGCATTCACGCTGTTCTTTTTTTCCCTTCGTTTAAGAGATGAGGTCTCACTCTGTCATCCAGGCTGGAGTGCACTGGCATCATTGCTTGCTGCAGCTTCAAATCCCTGTGCTTAAGAGATCCTCCTGCCTTAGCCTCCTAAGTAGCTGGGACTACAGGTACATGCCACCATGTCTGGCTTGATTTTTTAAACTCTGTATATGACTTTATCTCATCTTTCAAACTCGAATTCTTACCTACTTTAACACAAGGGAAATTTGTGAAATAACAGCTCTAACAAGGCTGATGTTTTATACCAATCAGATAAGAAAGTTATCACTAGAACTGAATGAATCACAGAAGAAAGGCAGATGAGAAATTTAGACAGCATTTCTGTTCTTCTCTATAGGAAGTCCTTAAGACTGCAATAAAATTTCTAAATAAGGGACATTACTTACATCCAAATACAAATATAAAATTCGCTCTAAGCCAGTTTAAGTATTTCTTTTTTCTTTTTTTTTTTTTTTTGAGGCAATCTTGCTCTGTCACCCAGGCTGGAGTGAAGAGGTGTGATCTCGGCTCACTGCAACCTATACCCCCAGGGTTCAAGCGATTCTCCTGCCTCACGCTCCTGAGTAGCTGGGATTATAGGCATGCACCACCATGCCCAGCTAACTTTTGTATTTTGAGTAGAGATGGGATTTTGCCCTGTTGGCCAGTCTGGTCTTGAACTCCCAACGTCAGGTAATCTACCCACCTCAGCCTCCCAAAGTGCTGAGATTACAGGAGTGAGCCACTGCACCCAGTCCAGTTGGATATTTCTAATCATTTGCAATAGATACCATGTATGATTCTTTCCCTACCTAATTAAACAAATCAGATCATTAATATAGTCTCCAAACCAGGTCTTTCTGAAAGTAGATGACCACAATTTTGGTGTTAATGCTGTTTTCTTTTTGAAGCACAAAAATAATTCTTAAAGTTCTTTCCAGTAGTTAAATATCATTTGGATTTTAACCTATGCTGAGAAAATACGTAATGTTTGGGAAAATATCAACCTTTGAGGCACAACCACTAATACATTTTAATTATTTAAAACATCTTGTTTGAAGTCAGGCATGCAGTGGTGCCTGCCTGTAATCCCAGCACTTTGGGTGGATGAGGCGAAAGCATCACTTGAGGCCGAGAGATTGAGACCAGCCAGGACAACACAGCAAGATCCTACCTCTACAAAAAGTTTTTAAAAATCAGCCAGGCTTGCTGGGCTCAGTGGCTTATTTCTGTAATCCCAGCACTTTGGGAGGCTAAGGCAGGTGGATCACTTGAGGTCTGGCGTTCGAGACTAGTCTGGCCAAAATGGTAAAACCATGTCTCTATCAAAAATACAAAAAATTAGCTGGGTTTGGTGGCGCACTCCTGTAGTCCCAGCTACTCGGGAGGCTGGGGCAGGAGAATTGCTTGAACTCAAGAGGAGGAGGTTCCAGTGAGCCAAGATTCCGCCAGTACACTCCAGCCTGGGTGACGGAGCGAGACTCTGTCTCAAAAAAAAATCAGTCAGGCAGACTGCTTGAGCCCAGGAATTCACAGTCAGCCTAGGCAATATAGTGAGACCCTGTCTCTTTAAAAAAAAAAAAAAAAAAGGAAAGAAAAGAAAAGAAATCTTGTTTGGCTGAAATGAAATCTATTTCCATGTCAGGGAAAATTAACATAAAACTAGTTCTCAAACTGTTTAAAAATCCTCAAGAAAAATTTCTTTCTCATCATGTTCAATACAGACACATAAAAGAACTGAGGTATGTGTACATTAGTAAGATAATACATTTTACCTTTTCAAATCAGAAATCTGAGTATATGCATCAAGCAATTTGTTCTCAGTTGTATTTAACGCATCCTATGGAAATAAAAGAAAAATTCAGATAACTGAAGATAAATATTCAGATATATCATTTTAAAAAGTATAAAAGAAAAGGAATCTAAGGCTAAACCAGCTAGCTACAAACTATACGCAGCAAGTATGGCATCAACCATAGAGCCAGGACCGACAGTTCAAGGAAAACAAATGAGAGCAAAGCACCAACCTACACAAGTCACTCTGTATAAGTCCCTTGGGTAACAGATACAGCCCATTATACTTTGCTTAATTAGAAATAAACCAGTGTTAAACATATTAAACCACAAACTTGACTAAAACCTCAGAAGGATGGTAAAACAAGTATTTTCAATGAGATTTAGATATCATGGGATCTGCTCCTGAACCCTTAGAACAGATTGGCTGCCAAGCTACGCAGGCCGTTTTGTTAAGCTTTAATAACCACAACCCTGCATTCTGTGCAACAGAAATACATGGGCCCCACTTACAGCATCGTTGAAGGGTTTTACTGAATGCAAATACGTAGTCCCCAAACAGAGCTTTTATCAAGAATTCAAATATGGCCAGGCACGGTGGCTCACGCCTGTAATCCCAGTACATTGGAAGGCTGAGGCAGATGGATCACCTGAGGTCAGGAGTTCAAAACCAGCCTCACCAACATGGTGAAATCCCATCTCTACTAAAAATACAAAATTAGCTGGGCATGGTGGCACATGCCTATAATTATGTGCCACTACGCCTGGGAGCCTAAGGAAGGAGAATCGCTTGAACCCGGGAGGCAGAGGTTGCAGGGAGCCAAGATTGCGCCACTGCACTCCAGCCTGGGCAACAAGAATGAAACTTCGTCTCAAAAAAAAAAAAAAAAAAAAAATTCAAACATAATTGATAAATTCAACCCCACCAAAAGTTAACACAGTGGAAATCAAAGCTTGACATTTAAACGGTATTAAATGGCTGGGTGTGGTGGCTCACACCTGCAATCCCAACACTTAGGGAGGCTGATGTGGGTGGATCACTTGAGGTCAGGAATTGGAAACCAGCCTGGCCAACATGATGAAACCCCATCTCTACTAAAGATATAAAAATTAGCCTGGTGTGATGGCAGGCGCCTGTAGTAGTCCCAACTACTCGGGAGGCTGAGGCAAGAGAATCGCTGGAACCCAGGAGGCGGAGGTTGCAGTGAGCCGAGATCACACCGTTGCACTCCAGTCTGGGCAACAAGAGCGAAACTCCATCTCAGAAAAACAAACAAAAAAAAGAAAACACAAAACAAATAAACAGTATTAAATAATTATTTTCATCTGTATGGTACCTTATACTCTTTTGAACAATTTCATTTCAAATATAACAGCCATTCAGTATTTGTTAGATTAATGAATCTCACAAACTTGTGAGTTAAATGGGGCAGATATTTGAAAGTAAGGATATTGAAACAGGATAAGCAAAGTTCCAATTCCAACAGCTATGGAGGGTGCAGGAAGGGGTGCAAGGAGGAGGAAGAGTCAGTACCCTTGATTCCCAATCCAATGTTTCTGCCTCTGCATGAAATCTAGACATGAACCATTATCCCTTACCTTTACTCTTCCGTGTTCTTTTCCAAGGGACTCATACTCTCCTAAAAGCTACAAGGAAAAAAAAAATTGCACCACAATATTAAATGTTATTATATCAACTGAGGGATATTCTACAAAATAACTGCCCACATCCTTCAAAAATGCCAAAGTCATGAAAGAGAAAGGGCAATGGAGAATTGGTGATTCAATGTAAGGGGAATGGGACAATTCTCAATTTCTTGAATGGTTTCTATACATTTGAAATTATTTCAAAATAAATAAACCTGGATGCAGTGGCTCACATCCATAATCCCAATACTTTGGGAGGCCGAGGAGGGAGGATCACTTGAGGCCAGGAGCTGGAGACCAGACAAGAGAACAGAGCAAGAGCTCAGCTCTAAAAAAACAAAAAAAACAAAAAACAAACAGCTGGGAACAGTGGCTCACACCTGTAATCCCAGCACTTTGGGAGGCTGAGGTGGAAGGACTGCTTGACCCTGAAAATTCAAGAGTTCAAGGCTACGGTGAGCTACAATCACGCTACTGAACTCTAACCTGGGGGAAAAGGAGAGACCCTGTCTTTAAAAAAAAAAAAAAATTTGCTGAACATGGTGGCACATGCTTGTAGACTCAGGAAGCTTACTTGAGACTGGAAGGTTGAGACTGCAGTGAGCTTATAGTGAGGCTTGCAGTGAGATCGCGCCACCGCACTCTAGCATGGGCCAGAGAGTGAGGTCCTGTTTCAAAATATCAATACCATTTAAGTATTTTAAAAAACTAAAATTTGCCTTGTTCTTTTTGAAATTATTAGGTTTTTTTTTGTTTTGTTTTGTTTTTTTCTGAGGTGGAGTCTCACTGTCACCCAGGCTAAAGTGCAGTGATAAGATCTCAGCTCACTGCAACCTCTGCCTCCCAGGCAAGCGATTCTCCCACCTCAGCCTCCAGAATAGCTGGGATTACAGGCATGTGTCACCATACTCAGCTAATTTTTGTATTGTAGTAGAGACAGGGTCTCACCATGTTGGCCATGCTTGTCTCAAACTCCTGACCTCTAGTGATCCACCCACCTTGGCCTCCCAAAGTCCTGGGATTATAGGTGTGAGTCACCACACCTGGCCAGTATATTACTTTTTGCTAAGTTAGTTCTACACAGTAAAGGCACAGTGCAAAAGTCTTTATTTAAAAATATATGTGAGGCTAGGTGCAGTGGTTCATGCCTACAATCCCAGCACTTTGGGAGGCCGAGGCAGGTGATCACTTGAGGTCAGGAGTTTGAGACCAGCCTGGCCAACATAGCAAAACCCCATCTTTACTAAAAATACAAAAAAATTAGCTGGGTGGGTGGTGCGCACCTGTAATTCCACCTACTTGGGTGGCTATGGTGGGAGAATTGCTTGAACCCAGGAGGCAGAGGTTGTAGTGAGCTGAGAGGGCGCCACTGCACTCCAGCCTGGGTGACAAGAGCAAGACCCTGTCTCAAAAATAAATAAGAGGCTGGGCATGGTCGCTGACACCTGTAATTCCAGCACTTTCGGAGGCCAAGGTAGGCAGATCCCTTGAGGTCAGGAGTTCAAGACCAGCCTGTCAAATATGGTGAAACCCCATCTCTACCAAAAATATATTTAAAAAAATTAAAGTATATGTGAGATTTCCCGTTAAAGATGACAGATTAATAGAATTTTCTCCTCTTCATCCTGAGAGTCCACTAAATTAACAATGAAGAAATCAAAGAGAAAACAAAAGAGGTGACAGTAACAGGTGAGAGATTACAATAAAGTCTTAGAAGACTGAAAAGAAATAAAGTGCCTTAGCAGAGTGGAAGGGGATACAACCTGAAGTGCCTGAATCCGGTAATGCTGATGAAAAGCTGGCTGATGTTGGCATAACTGTGAGAGGCACCCACCTTGAAACCCAGGTTTAGAGCTGGACAGGGTTGAGGCACAGTGCTGACCATAGAGAAGTGACTGAAATTCCCTCAACAATCAGAGCCCAGGACACTTTCCCATCCCATACAGCAGTAGACTTCAGCCAGGTGGCAGGACAGTAGGAGAAAATGAATGGGTAGAAAAATGGAACTTGAGAAATCCAAGGATAACAGTGCAGTGAGAGACAGAGGATAAAAAGAAAATGACTGGCTGGGTGCGGTGGCACACACCTATAATCCCAGCACTTTGGGAGGCTGAGGTGGGTGGATCACCTGAGGTACGGAGTTTAAGACCAGCCTGACCAACATGTGAAACCCTGTCTCTACTAAAAATACAAAAATGAGCTGGGATCATCAATCAGAAAAAGAGTTGTTAGGGCTGGGCATGGTGGCTCATGCCTGTAATCCCAGCAACTCAGGAGGCTGAGGCAGGGGAATCACTTGAATCTGGGAAGCAGAAGTTGCAGTGAGCCAAGATCACACTACTGCACTCTAGCCTGGGTGAAAGAGCAAGATTCCGCCTCCAGAAACAAACAAACAAAAAAGAGTTGTTAGAAACTAAAAAAGAAATGTTAAGACTAGAAGAACAAAGAGACTGTGATAAAAACTAAAACATAAGGCCGGGCATGGTGGCTCAAGCCTGTAATCCCAGCACTTTGGGAGGCCGAGGTGGGAAGATCACCTGAGGTCAGTTTAAGACAAGCCTGGCCAGCATGGTAAAACCCCGTCTCTACTAAAAATACAAAATTTAACCGGATATGGTGGTGGGCACCATATAGTCCCAGCTACTGTGGAGGCTAGCTAAGGCAGGAGAATCGCTAGAACCCAGGAGGCGAAGGTTGTTGCAGTGAGCCGAGATCGTGCTACCGCACTCCAGCCTGGCTACAGAGCAAGACTTCATCTCAAAAAAAAAAAAGACTAAAACACAGATAACTTTTAGAGAATCAACCCATGCAATACAACATCTCTTGTTTAAAGTTCCAGAAAAATAGTACAGGGAAAAGAGGTAGCACATTAAAAGATAAGTAACATTAGCAAGTTCTGCAGAACTGCAGGACATTAATTTCCAGATTAGAAGAATCTGTGCCCCCCAAAAATAAAACAAGTCTTATATCAAGAAATATTGTTACAGGCCAGGTGCAGTGGCTCATGCCTGTAATCCCAGGACTTTGGGAGGCTGAGACTGTCAGATCATTTAAGGTCAGGAGTTCGAGACAGCCTGGCCAACATGGTGAAACTGTCTCTATTAAAATTACAAAAAAAATTAGTCGGGTGTGATGGTGCATGCCCATAGTCCCAGCTACTTGAGAGGCTGAGGCAGGAGAATCGTTTGAACCCAAGAGGCAGAGGTTGCAGTGAGCCAAGATCTTGACACTGCACTCCAGCCTGGGCAACAAGCAAAACTCGTCTCAAAAAACAATTATATATATATTTTCTAAAAAAGCCAGGTGCTGTGGCTCATGCCTGTAATCCCAGAACTTTGGGAGGCCAAGACAGGCGGATCACGAGGTCAGGAGTTCAAGACCAGACTGGCCAACATGGTGAAACCCCATCTCTACTAGAAATACAAAAATTAGCTGGGCATAGTGGTATGCACCTGTAATCCCAGCTACTCAGAAGGCTGAGGCAGGAGAATCGCTTGAATCTAGGAGGTGGAGGTTGCAGTGAGCTGAGATCATGCCACTGCACTCCAGCCTGGCGACAGAGTGAGTCTCTGTCTCAAAAAAAAGAGACCAGGTGCGTGACTTGGTCACAAGCGTGACGGCAGGTGCCTGTAATCCCGCTACTTCGAGGGCTGAGGCAGGAGAATCACTTGAACCCAGGAGGCAGAGGTTGCAGTGAGCTGAAATTGTGCCACTGCAATCCAGCCTGGGCAATAGAGCGAGACTTGTCTCAAAAAAAAAAGAAAGAGAGAAAGAAAGAAAGAAAGAAAGAAAAAGAAAAGAAAAGAAAGAAAGAAAGGAAGGAAGGAAGGAAGGAGGGAAGGAAGGAAGGAAGGAAGGAAGGAAGAAATATTGTTATAAAATTTCAGCATACCAAGGATAAAAAGATGATCCTTAAAAACTTCCAGAAAGAAAAAATAACCACATTCTGAAGGAATGAGAAACATGATTATTAAATGCAATGTGGCCCAGGCACTCTGGCTCATGCCTGTAATCCCAGCACTTTGGGAGGCCAGTGTGGGAGTATCACTTGAGCTCAGGAGTTGGAGACCAGCAAGGACAACATAGTGAGACCTCATCTCCACAAAAAAAGAAAATTAGCCAGCATGGTATCATATGCCTGTAGCGCCTGTAGTTCCAGCTACCTGAGAGGCTGAGGTAAGAGGATAATGAGGCCTGGAGATTGAGGCTATGGATATGAGTGAGCTATGAATATGCCTGCTGTACTCCAACCTGGGTGACAGAGTGAGACCCTGTCTCAAAAAAGTAAAAATAATAAATGCAATGTGTGATACTTGATTGGATTCTGAATTAAAGAGCAAAAACCAAAACATCTATAAAGGGTATTATTTAGACAACTGGCAACATTTGAATGTAGACAGAATGTATATTAGATATTAAATCAATGTTAAATTGTACTATATCAATGTTAAAATGTACTACATCAATGTCAAATTTCCTGAGGATGAAAAGTACATTGAGATTACACAGGAGAATGTCTCTTCAGAGATACCTGCCGAGGTATTTAAGGGTAAATTATCATAGTGTCTAATTTACTCCCAAAAATATAGTTCAGCAAAAGAAAAAAGGTTGTTATCTTTATGAAGACAAAGCAATGTTGTAAGATATTCACAATTGATAAATCTAGGTTAAAGAATATACAAGGGTTTTCACTGTATCATTCTTCAAATTTTTCTGTAGGCTTGAAGCTTTGAAAGCCATGGGAGAGGAGAGAAAGGAAAAGAACTGATCATGTCATAGGCAATAAAACAAAGTCTTCAAATCTGAAGAAAACATATACCCAGAATTACAATTACAAGGTCTTCATCTTCAGCTAGGACCTAGATCTTCATCTACCACAGTTATAGATAATATATAAAATTCAAGAAATAACAATACCAGACCAGGCGCAGTGGCTCATTCCTATAATCCCAGCACTTTGGGAGGTCAACGCAGGTGAATTACTTGAGGTCAGGAGTTCGAGACCAGCCTGGCCAACATGGTGAAACCCCATCTCTACTAAAAATATAAAAATCAGCTGGGCATCGTGGCAGGTGCCTGTAATCCCAGCTACTTGAGAGGCTGAGGCAGGAGAATTGCTTGAACCCAGGAGGTAAAGGTGGCAGTGAGCTGAGATCGTGCCACTGTACTCCAGCCTAAGTGACAGAACAAGACTGTCTTAAAAAAAAACAGGACAATATCAGTACATTATTTAGAAATACATAAATACTAGAATACAGTATATCGAGAAAAAAAGAACAAAGGATGCAAAAGGTCTTAATTTTTTAAAAAGAAAAATACTTTGATTTATTTTTAATATTTAGAGATTTAAACCATGTTCATACATGGGAAGACTCATTTCAAGTTTCAGCTGTCTCCAAATAAATCTGTAAATTCAGTGCAATTCCAATCAAACACAGAGTGACAGGCTGACAGTAATATTTGTATGAAACAAAACAAAGTCAAGGGCAAAATAATTTTTATAACAGCAAAAAAAAAAAAGAGAGAGAGAGAGATACGGAAACACCACCAAAAATCAACACTTGTTATAAAATACTAATAATTAACATGATGTGGTTCCAATTCAGAGACAAACAGACCAATGGAACAGCTCAAAACTTCAAAAGAGATTTACATGAGAAGGAAATATAATATACAAGAAAAGTCAGTAAGAGAAGAAGAATCTATTAAAAAATGATTCTGGGACAATTGGTTAATTATCGGGGCGGTGTGGGTGATCAAGTTCAATTTCTACCTCACATCATGTATTACATAAGAAGTAATTCTGGGCTAGGCATGGTGGCTCACGCCTGTAATCCCAACACTTTGGGAGACTGTGGCGGGTGGATCACCTGAGGTCAGGAGTTTGAGACCAGCCAGGCCAACATGGTGAAATCCTGTATCTACTAAAATTACAAAAAACATTACCCAGGCATGGTGGTGGGTGCCTGGAATCCCAGCTACTCGGGAGGTTGAGGCAGGAGAATTGCTTGAACCTGTGAGGCCGAAGTTCCAGTAAGCCGAGATGGCACCATGGCCCTCCAGCCTGGGCAACAAGAGTGAGACTCCATCTCAAAAAAACACAAAAACACCCAAAACTTGTATTCCATAAAAATACCACAAATAAAGTGAAAAGCAAGCCACTGGACCAAAAGAAGATTAAGGCAATACGTATAACCATTTCCTCTTAATCACACCGGAAAAATTAAAAGGCTTGACAATACCATGCACTGGAAATAATCTACAAAAATAAGAATCCTCATACACTACTGGCAGGAAAATAAACTGGCACAACCATTTCAGAGAGCAATTTAGCAATGTCTTAAAAAGATAGCAAAGCCCATAGTCTATGTCCCAGCCACTGCACTCAGAGAAAGAGATTATTATAACAGACTGTACTTCCCACTAACAGCCACAGCAATATTTCCAGTCCCATAAGCTCTTGCAGAACCTTGCTACCTTCCAATAAGAGGTGGTATCCATTTCCCCACCCCTTGAACCTATGCAGGACTTTGAGAATGTTTAAAAAATAGAATAGAATACGCTGGGCATGTTTGTCTAAGGCCTGTAATACCAGAGCTTTAGGAGGCTAAGGCAGGAGGATTGCTTGGGACCACAGGATTTCAAGACCAGCCTGGGTAATGATAATGAGACCCTCATCTCAACAAATAAATAAATAAGTAAAAATTAGCCAGACTGGCCAGGCATGATGGCTCGCACCTGTAATCCCAGCACTTTGAGAGGCCAAAGCGGGAGGATTGTTTGAGCTTACGAATTTGAGACCAGCCTGGGCAACATGGCAACTCTGTCTCTGCAAAAAAAAAATATGAAAATTAGCCAGTTGTGGTGGCATGCACCTGTAGTCCCAGCTACTCAGGAGGCCGAGGTGGGAGATGACTTGAGCTCGGGAGGCAGAGACTGCAGTGAGCCAAGATTGCACCACTTTACTCTAGCCTGGGTGATAGAACCACACCTTGTCTCAAAAAATAAATAATAGGCCAGGCATGGTGGTGCATGCCTGTAATCCCAGCACTTTGGGAGGCCAAGGTGGGTGGATCACCTGAGATCAGGAGTTCAAGACCAACCTGACTAACATGATGAAATCTTGTCTCTACTAGATACAAAAAATTAGCTGGGTGTGGTAGCCCACGCCTGTAATCCCAGCTACTTGGGAAGCTGAGGCGGGAGAATCACTTGAACCTGGAAGGCAGAGATTGCAGTGAGCCAAGATCACACCATTGCACTCCTGCCTGGGCAACAAGAGCAAAATAAAATAAAGTAATAGTAAACATAAAAATAAATAATTAGCCAAGTGTGGTAACATATGCCTACTGTCCTAGTTACTTAGGAGGCTGGGGCGGGAGTATCACTTGAACCCAGAATCTTAAGGCTGCAATAAGCTGTAATTATGGCACTGCACTTCAGCTTGAATGACAGAGCAAGACCCTGTCTCAAAAAAATAGAATGTGGTATAAGTGATGTTGTACAGTTTGCAAGGCAAGGTCATAAAAGGCAATGTAGCTGTTGGGGTCCTCTTTCAGGACACTTGTCCTTAGTACTAAGCCATCATGTTGCAAAGAAACCCAACCTAGCCCACAGAGGAGGAACTGTGACCTTAGTTTACAGCCACCATTCATGATGGAACATCTCCTTCAAAAGATTCCAGCTCCCAGCCTTTAAGTTTCTAGCTGAGGTCCTGAATACTGCAAAACAGATAGGCTGTCCCTGCTGTGCCCAGTCCAAGTTCCTGGACAACAGAGTCCATGAGCAGAATATGTCAAGATTTGAGGTTATGAGTTTTGCAGCTAGGGCAGCAAGAACAATACCCTAAAGGTGCTTGCACATACTGACATAAGAAGCCACATAGGGGAATGTTCATGGCAGTGTTGTTCCTAACAGCCATAACTGGCAAAAGGAAAGTGGATAAATATACTGTGGAAGATTCACATGATGAGGCCAGGCGAGGTGGCTCACGCCTGTAATCCCAGCACTTTGGGAGGCCGAAGTGGGTAGATCATGAGGTCAGGAGTTCAAGACCAGCCTGGCCAAGATGGTGAAACCCCATCTCTACTTAAAATACAAAGGTTAGCCGGGCACAGTGGCGGGCGCCTGTAATCCCAGCTACTTGGGAGGCTGAGGGAGGAGAACTGCTTGAACACAGGAGGCAGAGGTTGCAGTGAGCCAAGATCAGGCCACTATACTCTAGCCTGGGCGACAGAGGAAAAAAAAAAAAAAAGATCCACATGCTGGAAGACACAGGAGTGAACACAAATGAAGTTGTGCTACTACATGTATACACTCAGGTAAATCTCACAAGTGAAAAAAGTGGCACAACAGTAAAGACAGTACTCATAGCATTTATAAAAGTCTGAAGATCTGCCAAAGAAGTAACACTAATTAAGGATACATACATACACATGTGACCATACAAAGACAGACAAGGTAATGATATTCACACAATTTAGATCAGTTACTCCCAGGACGACAGAAGTGATCAGCAAAGGGTATATAGGGTGTCAATCACATCTGCAGTATTTTATTTCTTACGATGGGTGGTAGAGTCGTATGCGTATTATTTTTTATATCTTTTTATATACCTAAAATATTTCAAATATAAATATTTAAAATTAATAAATAAAAGCTGACTGTCTAAACATGCCAAATCTCAGAAACAATGTTGAAAGGAAAAAAACAGGCTGCAGAAGGATATATGCAATGTAATTCCTATATAGCTCAAGATCACAAGAAATATTACTAAATATTGTTTACAAACATGTATATGCAGTAAAAGGAAAAAGAACTGCATGAGGATAACAGAGCATATTTAACAATGTGGGTAGCTCTAGGGTGGGGAAGAGAGGAATAGAAGACAGTGTTTCACTCTATCTAGAGAAGGCTAGAACGGTCTACTTTTCTGTATGCTTGAAATGTTAGATATGATAAATGCAAAGTCAGTGTATCACTGGCTACATTAATATAATTTCAGCTAAAACAACACATTCCAGCTATCCTTTGCTACTTCACTGCTATTCAAACATAATTGTGGTGAGTTTTTGAATAATTAGAAACAATGACATCCCAGTAGCAATGAACATACTTAGTACCAGATCTTTTTTCTTTTTTTTGAGACGGAGTCTCACTCTTTTACCCAGGATGGAGAGCAGTGGTGTGATCTTGGCTCACTGCAACCTCCACCTCCCAGGTTAAAGTGATTCTCCTGCCTCAGGCACCCCTGACCCCACTCTGCCAGTAGCTGGGACGACAGGCATGCACCACCACACCCTGATAATTTTTTGTATTTTTAGTAGAGACGGGGTTTCACCCAGTTGGCCAGGCTAGTCTCAAACTTCTGACCTCAGGTGATCTGCCTGCCTCAGTCTCCCAAAGTGCTGGGATCACAGGCGTGAACCACCACACTTGGCCTAGTACCAGATCTTATTGTCTGAATATCATTTTCCATGAAAAGGAACCAGAGCTTAACAGAAAAAATGAGTGATCCTAGGACTGGGGCTTGGAAAAGTAGAAGATAAGCCTGGAACATAGTGCTGTGCCAGGAAATATGGACGTGCTCAAAGAATGACAAAAGCATGTCAAAAGGACACAGCACCAGCCTGCCTGACGTGTCTCCCAATGGCCAAACCTGGGACACCATGAGTATTTTCTAGAAAAAGAAAAGATATGGAGTGACGCCATCATTCTAAGTATCTGACTTCTTGACCCAATTGACTCCATCAGGAAAGTACATACTCATGGCTGCTGCAAAGTTATGCAAAACTAAAGGCCGGGCATGGTGGCTCATGCCTTAATCCCAACACTTTGGGAGGTTGAGGCAGGTGAATCACTTGAGGTTGGGAGTTCGAGACCAGCCTGGCCAACATGGCGAAATCCCTTCTCTACTAACAATACAAAAATTAGCCGGCTGTGGTGGTGGGTGCCTGTAATCCCAGCTATTTGGAAGGCTGAGGTGAAATAATCGCTTGAGCCCGGGAGGTCAAGGCTGCAGTGAGTTGAGCTTACACCACTGCACTCCAGCGTAGGTGTCAGAGTAAGACTCTGTCTCAAACAAATAAATAAATATATACATACATACATACAAAATAAACCTATAAAATCATAATCAGCAGTGGTTGACGCCTATAATCTCAACATTTTGGGAGGCCAAGGAAGGCAGATCATGAGGTCAGGAGTTCGAGACCAGCCTCATCAACACAGTGAAACCCCATCTCTACTAAAAATACAAAAAGTTAGCTGGGCATGGTGGTGGGTGCCTGTAGTCTCAGCTACTCAGGAGGCTGAGGCAGGAGAATAGGTTGAACATAGGAGGCAGAGGATGCAGTGAGCCAAGACTGCACCACTGCACTCCAGCCTGAGCTACAGTGCGAGACTCCATCGCAAAAAAAAAGTTACTATTATTTGTTACTTACATCTTGAAACATTTTGTTCTCTTGTTTTAGTTGTGCTTCTTTATCATCTGAGAGTTTGTAAGCATTCTCAAATGCTTCTTCTAAATCCTGCAGTCTAGATTTTAGTCGAACGATGGTATTATCTTTTTCTTTACTGCTTGTTCTCATTTCCTCAATTCGATCCTGCAAAATTTTGGAAGCACTGCTGGCTGCGCTGAAGCGTTCTCTCAAATCATTCTACGAAATAAAGACAAGCATAATTTTTATTTACTTATTTTTTTGAGACAGTCTCTCTCTGTTGCCCAGGCTAGAGTACAATGGTGCAATCTCAGCCTACTGCAACCTCTGCCTCCCAGATTCAAGCAATTCTCTTGCCTCAGCCTCCCGAGTAGTTGGGATTACAGGCGCCTACCACCACCCCCAGCTTATTTTTTGTATTTTTAGTAGAGGTAGGGTTTCACCATGTTGGCCAGGCTAGTCTCAAACTCCTGACCTTAAGTGATCCACCGGCCTTGGCCTCCCAAAGTGCTGGGACTACAGGTATGAGCCACTGCACCCACCCCAAAATTGATCTTAAATGAAAAAATAGATGCCTCAGAAATAGCTAATAAATTGGGGGCATTACAAAATGAACAAAAAATAGAAACAGAAATGAATGAATCTACTTTGTTGTATTCTGGGATGGAGAGTCCAGAAAGAATCATTCTACTGGAATACCAGCCCCTGACATTATCATAAGGTATACAGAAAACTACCGTCTATGGTACGGTGATTCTAGGACTCACCTAAGACAATAGCTCCTCCAGATAACATTAAAAAGGAAAAAATAACCACTGCTATTAGGGAAATTATTTTCAAAGCCTAGCTGGACTTTGTTGCCCAACATCAACATTTAGGGAGAAAAACATTTTGTACCCTCTCACTATGAAAATACATGAAATTCAAAACCCATCTGGTATGTTAATATTTATTCAACAATCATTTCTGCAATACCCACTAGGTGCCAGGCACTACGGTGCTACAAATGTAGATTAACAAACAAATAAATAGTCCCTAATGTCGTGAAGCTTAGGAGAAGACAAAGAACTAAAAAAGCAAACAGGCCAGGCACTGTGGCTCACAGTGAAAATCCCAGCACTTTGGGAGGATTGCTGGAGCCCAGAAGTTTAAGGCCAGCCTCGGCGACATAGGGAGTCCCTATCTCGCCAAAACTTATAAAAATCAGCCTGGTGTGGTGGTGTGTGCCTGTAGGCTCAACTACTCAGGTGGGTGAGGTGGGAGGATCACTTGAGCCTGAGAGCTCGAGATAGCAGTAAGCCATGACAGCTCCATAGCACTCTAGCCTGGGCGACAGTTAACCCCATCTCGGAAAAAAAAAAGAAGAAAAGTAAAGATAAAAACAACATATAAAACAAAATAGGCTGAGTGCCTGTAATCCCAGCACTTTAGGACGCCAAAGCAGGTGGATCACCTGAGGTCAGGAGTTCGAGACTAGCCTGGCCAACATAGTGAAACCCCGTCTCTACTAAAAATACAAAAATTAGCCAGGTTTGGGGGAGGGCTCCTGTAATCCCAGTTATCTGGGAGACTGAGGCAGGAGAATCGCTTGAAGCCAGAAGGTGGAGAGTGCAGTGAGCCAAGATTGTGCCTTTACACTCCAGCCTGGACAAGCGCGAGACTCCATTTCAACAAAAAACCAAAAGAGACATTTTCCACCAAAATTTTGTTTATAAGGTTGCATGTATCACATATATATACACGCTACTCTATGATAGCTATCATGTATTTTATCTTCTAATAGATATTAAAATAAAACTTGCAAACACAGACTTTGAGAAATTTTTTACACTTACTTAAAAAGATTGCCTTACATCAAAAGATTGGGAATGACATAATAAAGGTCTTTGTTCGGAAAAAAAAAAGTTATGTTGTAAAATAATAAAACTTGCAAACACAGACTTTGAGAAATATTTTACACTTAAAAGGATTGTCTTAGACCAAAAGATTGAGAAAGACATAATAAAGATCTTTGTTCAGAAAGAAAAAAAGTTACGTGCAAAAAAATAAAACTTGGTAATGCATGAGGAAAAAAGTAATTTTATCATAAAAAGTTTATGCACTTCTAGTTATATACTCAAGAAAACTAAAAATGTATGTGGCACATAAAATCTTGTAGACAAACATTCACAGCAAACTAATTTAAATAAACAGAAAGTGTATAAATAATCTAAACATTACCTTATGAATATTAACAAAAATGGGGTATTATTCACAGAATGAAATATATTCTGCCATAAAAAGGAATGAAGACTGATATACTACAACATGGATGAACCTTGAAAATACTGTACTAAGTGAGAAAGCCAGACACAAAAGGCCACACAGTCTAGGACTGCATTTATATCAATGCTCAGAAAAGGCAAATGCACAGAGAAAGAAAACTGAGGCATGGTTGCCAGGGCGTGGGAGGACAGAATGTGTGGGGGTGACGCCAAGGGGTGTGAGGTTTTTTTTTTTGACTGAGGAAAATGTCCTAAAATTGACTGCGGTGGTGGCTGCCCAACTCTAAATATACTAAAATTCATGGAATTGTACCCTTTAAAGGGTAAGTTTTATGGTATGCAAATTCTATTTCAATTAAAAAAATTTTTTTGAGACAGGGTTGTGCTCTGTTGCATAGGCTGCAGTGCCATGGCGCAACCGTGGTCATCCAGCCTCAGCTTCCTGGGCTCAGGTCATCCTCCTCCCTCAGCCTCCCAAGTAGCTGGGACCACAGGCGTTGCACCACCATGCCCAGCTAATTTGTAGAGACAGGGGTCTCCCTATGTTGCCCAGGCTGGTCTCGAACTCCTGGACTCAAGCAATCCTCCCACCTCAGCCTCCCAAAGTGCTGGGATTACTGACATGAACCATCACACCTGGCCAAAAGGTAAGTTTTAAAAGGGTAAAGTTTATAGTACTATATGAAGCCAACAGCACTAAAAAACATAAACTTCATAAGCCTTTTTTAAAAAGACAAGAAACATATAATTGATGTTATTGTGAAATACTTCATTTGTCTCACCAGAACTCCCATCAAAAAAAAAAAAAAAAAAAAAAAAGAGTACTTACTACTTCAATTTCCAGTAAGTTATTCTTATTTTCAAGTGTTCTCACGCGACTAGTAGCTTCATGCAGAGCACTATCTAACTGGTCACATCTAAAAACCATAAATTTAGTTTCAATTAGAAGATAAAATTATTACCCTTAAAGTACTACATAAATCTAACCAATTCTCTAATACGTAACATAAGACAAATTCTCCAGCGTTAGCTAAAACTCAGGATGTCATTTTAGTAGAATATATCCCAATAAATCCGATAATATAGTCTGTAAAGAAAACGCCAAAATTGGCCAGGCACAGCGGCTCACGCCTGTAATACCAACACTTTGGGAGGCTGAGGTAGGCAGATCACTTGAGGCCAGGAGTTCAAGATCAGCCTGGCCAACATGGTGAAACCCCATCTCTACTGAAAATACAAAAATTAGCAGGGCATGATGGCATGTACCTGTAGTTCCAGCTACTCAGGAGGCTGAAGTGAGAGGGTGGCTTGAATGTGAGAGGCTGAGGTTTCAGTGAGCCAAGATCATGTCACTGCACTCCAGCTTGAGTAACAGAGTAAAATTCCTTTTTTTTTGTAGAGATAGGGTCTCCCTACATTGTCCAGCCTGGTCTCAAGTGATCCTCCCACCTCAGCCTTGCTGGGATTATAGGCATGAGCTAACATGCCTAGCCTAAAATTAATTTTTTAAAAAGATATAAAAAAAGATATGCATAAAATAGCTTGATCTTAGTTATGAAAAAAGTCTATCTACATATATGCATTATGACTTCTGGGAAAATATAAAAAATTAAATTTGGGATTTGGGACTAGAGATTGGGGTAAGGAGATTTACTTTTTTTTTTTTTTTTTTTTTTTTTTGGAGACAGGATCTCATTCCATATGAGAGGCTGGAGTGCAGTGGTGCAATCATGGTTCACTGCAGCCTCAACCTTCTGCAATCCTCCTGCCTCATCCTCCTGAGTATGCACCACCACATACAGCTAATTTGATTTTTTGTAGAGATGGGATCTCACTTTATCGTCCAGGCTAGTCTCAAACTCCTACGTTCAAGCGATCCAATTTACTTTTCATATTATGTCCTTCTGTACTATTTCAAACTTAGTATAAATATAACTATTCTTATAATTAAGTTCCTTTGTAAAGTGAATTATTACAGACTCTCAAAATAACAAAATACATAGAAGAATTCAATGACCATTTTGACTCAGTGTTTAACATACTGTGAATAATAAAAGCTGTATTTATTTAGCACTGACTGTATACACCAAGTCTTTGTTAAGCGTGTTCCATTTAACCTCACAATTCTGTGAATTAAGATTATCGATGGGAAGGGAGAGGAGGGAGACTTGCCACCTCCCTCTCTCCCTCCCTCCCCCACCCCGCCAAAAAAAAGATTATCACTGATCCCATTTTAGAATGGAGAAAACAAAGACAGTTCAGTTCCTCACTGAAAGTCACACAGGTTGTAAGCAGTCACACTGGGAGCATAAGTTGGGCACTCTGAGTTCATGCTCCTAACTGCCATGCATTAATGCATCTCAGACATGAAATAGTGATAAGACTATTCTTGAGAAAAGTCCCTCAGTCAAGTGTAAGTGTGTAAATTGTATTTGACTTTTTTCAGTACTACAGATTCTAAGGTACCAGAGGTCACTGTCTGAAGTTCCAAATCCATGACATAATAACTGATATCACGGCTGGCTAATGGCCCCATTTGTAACACCAGGGGGATTCTCAAATTTGCAATTTTAAGTTTGAAAAAAACCAGTGTAAATGCGCTGCTAATAATGGTTTGTATCTTGGGGGAATTATTTTTCCAGTTCTAAATGACTGCAATTTATTTTGTTTCTACTGTCCTCTGTAACACAGTTTTTTTTTTTTTTTGGTTTTTTTTTTTTTTTTAAACCATAAGCCAGACCAAATCATTTTTGGGAAGTAGGAGAAAATAATGTATTGCTATTCATTTGCACAGTGATTACATCTACTCCAGAAACCACACCTGCCACTGTTGTTAACTGCTACAACACAGCCATTTACTTAAAACCCTGGCTTCCAATTTGCTCCACCTACATTTGCTCATTGCTCTACATGCTCAAACATCTTCTAGTCATAAAAATGTTTATTTTTGTTTTTTTTTTTTTTTGAGACAGAGTTTCGCTCGTTGCCAAGGCTGGAGTGCAATGGCGCAATCTCAGCTCATGACCACCTCTGCCTCCCAGGTTGAAGTAATTCTCCTGCCTCAGCCTCCTGAATGCTGGGATTACAGGAAGGCCCTACCACACCCAGCTAATTTTGTATTTTTAGTAGAGACAGAGTTCCTCCATGTTGGTCAGGCTGGTCTCAAACTCCCGACCTCAGGTGATCCGTGATCCACCTCGGCCTCCCAAAGTGCTGGGATTACAGGCTTGAGCCACCTTGCTCAGCCAAAAATGTTTTAACTGGCTATAATTTATTCTAGGTGCCCTCTTTAGCACTCTGTCTTTAATCTTCAAAAGTTCACTGGTGGGCTTCTTTCATACTTGTTTTCCTATGGGAAGTAACTGCAGTCATTTTTGCCTTTTAGTTTTTGAGACTGAGTCTCACTCTGTTGCCCAGGCTGGAGGGCAGTGTCGCAATATCAGCTCACTGCAACCTCTGACTCCCAGGTTCAAACGATTCTCTAGTCTAAGCCTCCCGAATAGGTGGGATTTTCAGTGTGCACTACCACATCTGGCTACTTTTCGTGTATTTAGTAGAGACAGAGTTTCCCCATGTTGTCCAGGCTGGTCTGGAACTCCTGACCTCAAGTGATCTGCCTGCCTTGGCCTCCCAAAATGCTGGGATTGCAGGCGTAAGGCGCCACACCCAGCTTCATCTTTGCCTTCTTAACAAAGCAAAAAAATCCAACTTCCTATAACCTGCAATCTACTGTTTTTGTCCTAAAAAACCTAAACCTATATCTTTTCTTCTTGTTTGGCTCTTTTTCAAATTACTTTTCCCTACCATTGTACCCCGACACCACCAAATCCAAAATGAAAGCTGTAGAAACATTCAGGAATAAGATAGCCATGTTAACTATCACAGCAACAAAACTACTTAGTACAAACGCTAGTTCTCCCATAACTTTGAAAGTTAAACTGTAACCAGATGGAAGATTTTAGTTCCCTCCTAAGCTCTTTGAAGTGAGCTTTGTCTTTTCTCCTTAGAGAACTCCTTGCTAGCAGGTAGACCTTCATCAATTTTCAATCTATTTAAGTCCTATTTAGAGACAGGGTGTCACTCTGTCACCCAGGCTGGAGTGCAATGGCACAACCTCAGTTCACCACAGCCTTGACCTTCTAAGCTCAAGCAATCCTCTCACCTCAGCCACCCAAGTAGCTGGGACCACAGGTACACATCATTACTCTAGCCAATGTTTTAATTTTTTGTAGAGACAGGGTTTTACCATGTTTCCCAGGCTGGTCTTGAACTCCTGAGCTCAACAGACCACATGCCTCAGCCTCCCAAAGTGCTGCGTTACGGATGTGAGCCACCATGCCTAAGTCCCGTTTAATTATAAAGTACGTTGCAAGGACTCTATTACTAATACCAGTGAAAGCATCAAATTTTCTAAGTGATTCTAAAATAGGTGTGAAGCTATCCTGAATCTAAGGCCATTTTCCCCTGTATTTCTTTGTGGATTTTTTTGGAATGAGAACTATAGTACTTTAATGGGCCTTTTAAAAAGGTTGAGAACTGCCACAGGACATAAGACATAGATATTAGGAAGTCCATAGTACTGCTCCTCCCATCAATGACATTACTCTCCACATACAAAATTCGCTAAACTGTTTCAGTGTTTTGCCATGTGAAACAGATGGCTCCCTGTCAGTTATTAGTGTATTAGAAGACGTGGGTTCAGCTGGGTGCAGTGGCTCATGCCTGTAATCCCAGCACTATGGGAGGCCGAGGAGGGCAGATCACCTGAGGTCAGGAGTTTGAAACCAGCCTGACCAACATGGAG
>PVKP010015096.1:22322-51361 GCA_004027715.1 Plecturocebus donacophilus
ACTGCGTTTAAAAAAAAAAAAAAAGAGGTGGGTTCATAGCTTCAAATACTTAGGCAAACATGACTATTAAAATTTCAAATCCAAAGTATATGTTTTCAAAGTGTTTTATCACAATATACTTCTGTGAAAATAATAAATCCAAGGTAGAGAAAACGTCACAGCTAAATTATAAATTGTACCTGTCTACAAGAATTTGATTGGTTATCTTCCAATCTTCAACTGCAGAGATTTCTTTTGCCTCCAGCTTCTGCTTCAAACTATTTATTTCTGATTCATAATAAGCTCGAAGATCTGCTATGTGTCGAGCATGCTTTTCCTTCAGGTTTTGCCTAATCCTTATCCAGTAAGAATAAAAAATATATGTTATGAAAGCTATCCTCCATCTCCATCCTACAAAAGAAACTAAGAACACAATGATTCTCGTGGGCAAAAATATAGCATATTTTCTTTGCATGCCACCAAATACATAGATTAATACACAAGAAGTTGACAACCGAGTGAAAGAGTTTTTATATGCTCTATCTTATAAATGCTAAATCTCCAAGATTTTAGGCAATACAGAAGTTCAATAAAGATTATTTTTAATCAGACATCACAGAAAATCTATTAACATTACACAAGCCATTCAATGAAATACATACTTAGATAATATCACAGGATCTTCCAAGGAAGTCAATGAAATGCATTCTGGGACACTGTTGGCTGTACCTGGAAGCTGGGACTGACTGACTGAGGCTGAAGTGACCATGACAGTGTTTTCTTCATCTACAGTGTTGACTGAGATATCATTACTAGTAACGGTATATACTGATGGAAACGTGGAACTGGTCCTACTTTCATTTTGGAATGTCTGATTTTTCCAAGAGTCCACAGGAGAAGCTTTTGTGTGTGAAGGATATTTTGGGAATTCAGGTAACTCAGAAGTGACATTACTTGCTTGTGAAAATGAGTCTACATCAGAGGGACTAGACATGCTAGGCTCTAGAACAGAGTCCGGGGAAAAGGATATTCTGTCATCCAGGGCATTCGGAAGGCTGTGGAGTTGAATCCCTGAAATCTGCTGCTTTGGCTTCATGTGTAACGTAGGATCTAGAGTCAGGACCTAGAAACAAGACAAAGGGAAGTCTCATCCTAAGAACTCAGTTTTATTTTGCTTGTTTTCAAGTGAGTAGGCTTTAAATCTCCTAGGGAAAACGAAGTTTGAGGTGAAAGAGTCAGGAAGCATCGTTCACGTTCACTCGGCAGAATGTGGACAACTTTACCTCTGGTGGATGATTTGGGTTGGAAGCAGAAGTGAGATTCCTCTCAGGTAACTGCTTGTTTTCCCTTTGTTTTTTATAATAAATATCCTTCAGTGACGGTAGCTTCATCTCATTACTAGTATTAGACTTAAAGATACGAAACAAAATTAAATGGTGTTATCAATAATGAAACAAATTAGTGATATCAAAATAATCACCATAAAAAGATTTTTGAAAGACTTTAAGCAAATTGAAAATGTAGACTGTCAGATTTATAATACAAAGTTGGAAGTCACTGTCTAGTATGATGAGTCTACCTCAGAATGGAAAGATGACTGGAACTCCTAACAATGGACACTAAGGGGATAATGTGAACATGAATTATTTAGCAGCCTATGAATACTTCCAAATAATGAAATTCTTTTTTTTTTTTCTTTTTAGAGATGGGGTTTCTCCATGTTGGCCAGGCTGGTCACGAACTCCTGACCTCAGGTGATCCGCCCACCTAGGCCTCCGAAAGTGCTGGGATTACAGGTGTGAGCCACCGCACCCGGCCTAATAATGAAATTCTTAGTAGTTCTCTCACTCAAAATAAGAACCAAGTTTTGTGGGTTTCTTTGAGACAGGGTCTCACCCTGCTGCCCAGGCGGGAGTACAGTGATGTGTTCATGCCTCATTGCAGCCTCAACCTCCCAGGCTAAGGTGATCGTCCTGCCTCTGAGGCCTCCCAAGTTGCTGGGACTACAGGCATGCCCTACCATGCCCAGCTAATTTTTCTATTTTTTTGTAGAGACGGGGTCTTGCCATGTTGCTCAGGGTGGTCTCCAACTCCTGAGCTCAAGCAATCCTCCCATCTCAGCTTCTCAAAGTGCTGGGTACAGGCATGAGCCACCATGCCTAGCCAAGAACCAAGTTTTGAGATAAGCAAATACTTCATAATGAATGACAGAAGGAGGAGAAAACTTCTGGCCAAACTAATTTCATATGACTTAAAAAAAAAAAAAAAGCACCAAGAGGCAGGGTTCCTTATCTATGTAGTTACAATCATGTTTGTTTAAAGAGATGGTCAACTAAAACTAGGTGTCACAAAGTGACCCAATGAAAATAAGTCCCCGCTATCACTTCTCGGCCTTTTGGCAAAGACCAAGTGGAAAGAAGTCCCTTTATTCATTAGTAAAATAAGAAGACATGACCCTAAACTGGACACGATGGTGCACGCCTGTAATCCCAGCACTTTGAGAGGCTAAGGCAGGCGGATCACCTAAGGTCAGGAGTTCAAGACTAGCATGCCAACATGGTGAAACTCCGTCTCTACTAAAAAATACAAAAATTCAGCCAGGCTGAAGTGGGAAGATCACTTGAATCCAGGAGGCAGAGGTTGTAGTAAGCCGGGATCATACCACTGCACTCCTTCACTCCAGCCTGGACAACAGGGCAAGACTGTCTCAAACACACACACACACACACACACACACACACACTGAAGATATGAACCTGATTTCTAAAAATAGAAATCTGGGCTTCACTACACTAAAAATGTTGCACAGAGGTCTAGGCTCTAAACATTAAATCTTTGGGCTCAAATTATTTCAAGGTGGGACATATTACAGGGTGTGAAAGGAGAACCAATTAACCTTGGGCCTCAAATTTAAACTGTGAACACTGCCACAAATGAGGTTACACATTCAACAATAGATACACTGAAAACCCTGAAAGAACACATTACATAGCTTTAAATTTATGTCCCATTTCTAGACCCTATATAGGCTCAGAGCACCATGAATACATATTCTGAAAATCTTATAACTAGCTTGTGAATGTATGCATCAAAAGGCATTAATTTGTTAAATCTAAACCTTTAAAATATACTGCAGTGGCTCACACCTGTAATCCCAGCACTTTGGGAGGCCAAGGCAGGTGGATCACTTGAGGTCAGGAGTTCGACACCAGCCTGGCCAATATGGTGAAACCCCATCTCTACAGTTCTACTAAAAATACAAAAATAAGCCAGGCATGGTGGCACATGCCTGTAACCTCAGCTACTCTGGAGGTTGAGGCAGAAGAATTGCTTGAACCTGAGAAGTGAAGGTTGCAGTGAGCTGAGATCTCACCACTGCACCTGCACTCCAGCCTTGAAAACAGAATGAGACTCTGTCTCAAAAAAAAAAAAAATTCCCCTAATCCTGTGTAGAATTCATTCCTTACATGCCAACAACCTAAAGAAGCCTTTTCAAGTCCTACAGCCTGTGACAAGTAGTAGTATTCCACTATGGCCACAGCCTGGTGGCCTGGGGGAGTAGCTGGAGTTATTCCATTTAAAGCTCATGGGAAAAGATAGTACCACTTTTCACTACTTTTATCATGCTCTTGTCATGTTAACATCTCTGAAGTAAAAATGCCTCTTGTGGCTGGGCACAGTGGCTCAAGCCTGTAATACCAGCACTTCGGGAGGCCAAGGCAGGCGGATCACGAGGTCAGGAGATCAAGACCATCATGGCCAACATGGTGAAACCCCGTCTCTACTAAAAATACAAAAAAATCAGTTGGGCATGGTGGCGCACGCCTGTAGTCCCAGCTACTTGGGAGGCTGAGGTAGGAAAATTGCTTGAACCCAGGAGGCAGAGATCGCAGTAAGCCAAGATCGCGCCACTGAGCTACAGCCTGGGCAACAGCGTGAGACTGCATCTCAAAAAAAATAAAGCTTCTTGTAATTAATGGTATCTTGTAATTGCTTTGGGCCAAGCGGTGGTTGTGACAGACTGTCATTCCCTGCTCATAAGCTCAAAACCATCAAAATTAGCCAAAGAGGTGTCAGCAGCTGAGAAGAAAAACCTAGACACTACAATGAAACTCCTGAAGACCAGTATCTAAGAGAAGGGTGAATCAGACACATTTAGCAACATTTTCCACATAGGAGTCCAAAGCAGGATAGTTCTACACACTACAAAGCAGAGCATGACCAGGCGCTGTGGCTCACACCTGTAATCCCAGCACTTTGGGAGGCCAAGGCGGGTGGATCACCTGAGGTCAGGAGTTTGAGACCAGCCTGGCCAACATGGAGAAACCCTATCTCTTTAAAAAAAAAAAAAAAAATTATGAAAACAAAAAATTAAAAAAAAAAAAAATACAGAATCACCAATGTTGTTGGTGACCTGGAGGAAGATAAGGTGGGAAAACGCAGAAACTAACACCAAGGTGAAAAGAGTGAAGTGGCCAGACATAGTAGTTCACATTTGTAATCCCAGCACTTTGGGAGGCTGAAGCAGGAGGATTGCTGGAGTCCAGGAGTTAGAGAGACCAGCCTGGGCAACCTTAACTCTACTAAAAAACATTAAAAAAAGATCCGGGTGTCATTGCACATGACTATAGTCCCAGCTACCGAGGAGGATGAGACAAGAGGATCACTTAAGCCCAGGAGGTCGAGTCTGCAGTGACTTATGATTGAGCTGCTATATATTCCAGCTGGGCAAGAGAGAAACCCTGTCTCAAGTTAAAAAAAAAAGAGACAGAGAGAAATGGCTGAGCGCAGGGACTCACACTTAATAATTCCAGCACTTTAGGAGGCCAAGGCTGGCGGATCATGAGGTCAGAAGATTGAGACCATCCTGGCCAAAATGGTGAAACCCCATCTCTACTAAAAATACAAAAATTAGCTGGGCATGGTGGTGTTTGCCTGTAATCCCAGCTATCTGGGAGGCTGAGGCACGAGAATTGCTTGAACCAGGGAGTCAGAGGTTGTAGTGAGCCAAGATCATGCCATTGCACTCCAGCCTGGTAGCAGAGGGAGATTTTACCTCAAAAAAAAAAAAGAGAGAGAGATAAAGAGAGAAGTATAACCCTCTCAGAAGGAAAGAATTTTAGCCATTTTTATTTCACTTATGTTTTACTTTTTAAAATATGTATAAGAGTTATATAATAAACCAGGCACAGTGGCTCATACCTGTAATCTCAGCACTTTGAGAGACCAAGGCAGGGGAACCACTTGAGCCCAGGAGTTTGAGATCAGCCTAGTCAACTTAGCAAAAACCTCATCTCTATTAAAAAAAGTTATCAATACATAATAAAACCTATGTTTAAGCCTAAAGACTTTCCATAAGAACAAAATATAAATTCTAAAGTGGCAAAGAAACATTGTATCAGTCTAATTTATCAATTTTTTTTTTGGTAGAACATGAAATAGGAAGTCTTAAAGTTGACAATACCTTGGAGTCAACAGAATGCAGTGTTCAACAAATGCAATATTCACTTACTGATGTTCAAGATGGGGTAATACTCTGAGCCCTGTAACTGCAAAGCCTACTAAGCCTGCCATGCCCCCCTATAATCTTATCTCCCTCAGGCTTCATTTCTCTGTGTTGACCTGTGTCTTTTTGTTCCTTTCATGAAGTATGGAACATTGGTTTCTGTCACTCTCTGAAACGCTGATGCTTACAAGTACATTGCCCCATCTGTCTGTACATGTCTTCCATATTTATGTCTCTTGGTTACTTTAATAGTATCTCTCCTTTTCCCCAGTTACTCTCTCATTGCCTGATCAAAATACAAAAGTGAAGGACAGGCCCAGTGGCTCACACCTGTAATCCCAGCACTTTGAGAGGCCAAGGTGGACAGATCACCTGAGGTCAGAAATTCAAGACCAGCCTGGCCAACATGATGAAACCCCATCTCTACTAAAAATACAAAAATAAGCCAGGCATGATGGCAGGTGCCTGTAGTCCCAGCTACTCGGGAGGCTGAGGCAGGAGAGTCACTTGAACCCAGGAGGCAGAGGTTGCAGTGAGCCAAGATCACACCACTGCACTCCAGCCTGGCAACAGAGCAAGACTCCATCTCAAAAAAAAAAGAAAATACAGCTGGGCCCAGTGGCTCACACCTGTAATCCCAGCACTTTGGGAGGCCAAGGCAGGTGGATCACATGAGGTCAGCAGTTCGAGATCATCCTGGCCAACATGGTGAAACCTCATCATAAAAAACAAAATACAGCAAACTAAGTTGCTCATAACTATGCTGCAAATGGATCATGTAACAAATGAAAACGAATGGAGGTGTAACAAATGAAAAATCAACACCTGGGAAAAGGGAAAGAAATCTGAGGATCTATTATATATAAAATAGTAGGCCCAATCCATTTAATTTCACAAAACACTAACCAGCATTTTTTTTTCTTCTTTTTGAGACAGGATCTCACTCTGTCCCCCAGACTGGAGTGAAATGGTGTGACCTCCAGGGCTCAAGTGATCCTCTCACCTCAGCCTTCCAAAGTACTGGGGTTATATGTGTAAGCTACCACCCCCAGCCGAAACCAGCCAGAATTTTTTTAAAAGTGGAATTTTTAATTCTACTTTTTTTGTTGTTGTTGCTAAGATGGAGTCTCACTTTGTCACCCAGGCTAGAGAGCAGTAGTGCAATCTCAGCTCACTGCAATCTCCACCTGCTGGGTTCAAGTGATTCTCCTGCCTCATCTTCCTGAGTAGCTGGGATTACAAGTCCATGCCACCACACCCAGCTAATTTTTACATTTTTAGTAGAGACTGGGTTTTGCCATGTTGGCCAGGCTGGTCTCAAACTCCCAACCTTAGGTGATCCACCTGCCTCAGCCTCCCAAAGTGCTGGGATTACAGGCTTGAGCCATGGCACTCAGCCTTTAATTCCACTTTTAAGAAGCATTGCTAAGATTACATAAGGAATAAATGACAGACTGAATTTGAAAACAAGTGAGTATGATTCTAAACCCCATGCTTTTTCCAGAATTTCAGAAGTTGAAAATAAAATTTATACTGAAGTACTTAGCAAAAATTGTAAAACACAAAGAGTCTTATCTTTGAGACACAGTTCCACTCTTGTTGCCCAAGCTGGAGTGCAATGGTGCAATCTTGGCTCACTGCAACCTCCACCTCCCAGGTTCAAGTGATTCTCCTGCCTCAGCCTCCCAAGTAGCTAGGATTACAAGTGTGCACCACCATGCTAAGCTAATTTTTTTGTATTTTTAGTAGAAACGGGGTTTCACCATGTTAGCCAGGCTGGTCTCAAACTCATGACCTCAGATTATCCACCTGCCTCGGCCTCCCAGAGTGCTGGGATTACAGGCGTCAGCCACCACGCCCCACCAACAGTGTGTTTTTAAATTACCTGGTTTGGTGACACATCTGTGGAAGACAATGATACAAACGTCTTCTCTAAAGTTTCAGGCAAAGAGTGGTACGTATCCTTTTCCTCTAGTTTCCAGTAAGTCAATCCTGATGTGCACAAATACAGAATAGAAAAGAGTGAGGAAAAAACAAAAATGCTTTATAGAATAACTTATTTCTACCTAAAGGAAATTAAATATGAAAGAAACTAATTTTGGGTTACAGTAATTTCAATTTTGATGAAAAAGTTATCCAAACTCATTATGTAAGTGTCCTAACTGGATGCAAATGTTTAAAACTGAAATATAAAGTCAAGATGAGTTGGTACAATTTAAAATATATATTTTTGACAGGGTATGGTGGTTCACACCTGTAATCCCAGTACTTTGGGAGGCTGAAGCAGGCAGATTGCCTAACATCAGGAGTTTGAGACCAGCCTGGCCAACATGGTGAAACCCTGTCTGTACTAAAAATCTAAAAATTGGCCAGGCGCGGTGGCTCAAACCTGTAATCCCAGCACTTTGGGAGGCCGAGGTGGGCAGATTACAAGGTCAGAAGTTTGAGCCCAGCCTGACCAACAGGATGAAACCCTGTCTCTACTAAAAATACAAAATTAGTCGGGTGTGGGTGGGGCACACTTGTAATCCCATCTACTCAGGAGGCTGAAGCAAGAGAATTGCTAGAACCTGGGAGGTGAAGGTTGCAGTGAGCCGAGATTGCGCCATGCACTCCAGCCTGGGCAACAGAGTGAGACTCCGCCTCAAAAAAAAAAATCCAAAAATTAGCCAAGTGTGGTAACACACACCTCTAATTCCACCTACTTAGGAGGCTGAGGCATGAGAATTGCTCAAACCCAGGACACAGAGGTTGCAGTGAACTAAGATGCCATGCTGCACTCCAGCCTGGGTGATAAGAGTCAGACACTGCCCTCCTTCCCCACAAAAAAATTGGCTGGGCATGGTGGCTCATGCCTACAATCCTAATATTTTGGGAGTCTGAGGTGGGCAGATCATGAGGTCAGAAGTTCGAGACCAGCCTGGCCAACATGGTGAAACCCAATGTCTACTAAAAAATACAAAAATTAGCTGGGCATGGTGGCACGCCTGTAATCCCAGCTACTCGGGAGGCTGAGGCAGGAGAATCGCTTGAACCCAGCAGGCAGAGGTTGCAGTGAGCCAAGATCACGCCACTGTACTCCAACCTGGGTGACAGAGTAAGACTCCATCTTGGAAAAAAATAAACTTATTAAAATTTTTTATTTTTTGAGACAGGGTCTCACTGTCACCCAGGCCGGAGTGCAGTGGTACCATCTCAGCTCACTGTAGTCTTTTTTTTTTTTTTTTCCCGAGACAGTATCTCACTCTGTTGCCCAGGCTGGAGTGCAATGGCATGATCTCAGCTCACTGCAAACTCCACCTCCCAGGTTCAAGTGATTCTCCTACCTCAACCTCCCGAGTAGCTAGGGTTACAGGCATGTACCACCACACCCAGCTAATTTTTATATTTTTAGTAGAGACGGGGTTTCATCAAGTTGGCCAGGCTGGTCTTGAATTCCAAACCTCAAGTGATCCGCCCCCCTTGGCATCCCAATGCTCTGGAATTACAGGCATGGGCCACTGCACCAAGTCCAGCTCACAGGAGTCTCGACCTTCTGGGTTCAAGCCATCCTCCTGCCTTAGCCCTGCAAGAAACTGGGACTACAGGCACACAACACCAAGCCCTCTAAATTTTTTGGTATTTTAAGTAGAGACAGGGCTTTGCCATGTTGCCCAGACTGGTCTTGAGCTCCTGAGCTCAAGCAATCCACCCTTCTCAGCCTCCCAAAGTACAAGGATTACAGGTGTGAGCTACCAGTCCTGGCCTTAAAATATATTTTAAAATATACAATTTCTTTTTTGGTTTTCTGTTGTTGTTGTTGTTTTTTAGAAGTGGTGGGGTTCTAGAAAGTTTTAAGGCGGCCGGGCACAGTGGTAATCCCAGCACTTTGGGAGGCTGAGGCAGGCGGATCACAAGGTCAGGAGATCAAGACCATTCTGGCCAACATGGTGAAATCCCGTCTCTACTAAAATATAAAAAATTAGCAGGGTGTGGTGGTGTGTGCCTATAGTCCCAGCTACTCAGGAGGCTGAGGCAGGAGAATCACGAACCCAGGAGGCAGAGACTGCAATGAACTGAGATCATGCCACTGCACTCTAGCCTGGAAACAGGGCAAGACACCATCTCCGGGGGAAGGGTGGGGGCGGGGGCGAAAAAGTTTTATAAGGCAAAGCTAATTTATCCTGATGAATTGGATGTGGGATATGAAAAAGTCTGTAAAGTCATTAAGACTTGAATAAACTCACCATAGGGTATAAAGAATGGCTCAAAGGGTTTGAATTTAATTCATTTTGGACTACCTAAAAAAGGGTAATAATTTTTACAGCTGTTCGAAATAATTGCAAAAGTACTTCATTCTCTTTACAGATCTTGTAACACAAATTAGACAAGAAAGAAAGGTGGCTAGGCATGATGGCTGAAGCACTTTGAGAAACTGAGGCAGGTGGATTGCTTGAGCCCAGGAGTTCAAGACCAGCTGGAGCAACATGGCAAAACCCTGTCTCTACAAAAAAAATACAAAAATTAACCAAGTGTGGTGGCGCTGCCTGTTTTCCCAACTATTCTTGGGAAACTGAGGTGGGGAGGATCAAATGAGCCTGGGAGGTTGAGGCTGTAGTGAGCCACGATCGCACCACTGCACCCCAGCCTGGGCAACAGAGTGAGACCGTGTCTCAAAAAACAAACAAAGGTAAGGGTGCTACCAGAGGAACACCACAACATTATCATAGATTAACAAAACCATACTACTATACAGCATCATCCTATAAGGAGAAATGCAGGCAAGTTGTTTTTTAAAAATAACTCTCCAAATCTAGATACCTTCCTCTGAGTGTAGTTTAGGTTAAAAAAATAAAAATTTTAGTATCATACCTGTTTCTGAATCAGACATCCAAGCATTTGGAGTTTCATCTGGTTTACTGAGGTAAAAAGCACGAGGATGTGTAGCAGCAGCAAAATCAGACTACAAGAAATAAAACCATTGGTTGACAACTGAAAGTCATTAGGCACAAACTGCTGACTCAAGGAATGAGAGCAGGCGTCAAAGCAGGTGTAGAGAAACCTTCAGAGGGTTCACAAAGAAGAAACCTGGGCCAGGAGCAGTGGCTCACACCTGTAATCCCAGCACTTTGGGAGGCCAAGGCGGGTGAATCATGAGGTCAGAAGTTCCAGAACAGCCTGTCCAAGATGACGAAATTCCATCTCTGCTAAAAATACAAAAATTAGCTGGGTGCGGTGGTAGGTGCCTGTAATCCCAGCTACTCAGGAGGCTGAGGCAAGAGAATCGCTTGAAACCTGGGAGGGGGAGGTTGCAGTGAGCCAAGATCTCGACACTGCACTCTAGCCTGAGCGACAGAGCAAGACTTCGTTTCAAAAAAAAAAAGAAAAAAAAAGCCTGGTTTCCCCAATGCTGAGAGGAATTCACTGTTAAATTTTTTTTTTTTGCCTGTGTAATTTATAGAAGTTTACTTCAGTTCTCTCTGGAGCTGGAAGAAAAATGGGGGCAGATATTATTTCATGAGTTCAGACCTAAAATGTATTTGCTATTTACTTCCAAAACGAATTTGAGGTGCCTAGAATTAAAGTCATTAATATAAAAATTAATGTAAAAGCTCTAACAATTCATTTTTATCATTATAATTACAATAAATCAGATTAACTCTAGAAACCATAAATCAATAATATGAACCTTAAGTAGACTACTTCCTATATACAAACAATTGGTTACTAGTCGCTGCTTACTTACTAATTCTAGCAAAAATTCTGAGCAAATCTCTCCTTACAACATCTCCGGCACTGTCCCCAGAAATGTGTGTTTCCAAACAGATATGTGATGAGACTATTTCTATCAGAATTTTTCTTATCAGATCCCTCATGAAACTTGCAGTTCCTGTAAAGAGTATGTAACCATCCATGAACCCACTGCCAAAGTAAAAGCACACTGGGATAATACTACATACCAAGAAGGGGGATTAACACATCAACCTTATAAGGCACCACTTATTTTCTTATCAAGAAAGAAATTCCAAAGTCATCTTTTGTCTCTTACAAAACTAACTCCTTCCTGTTTGAATCTGTCTCACTACTTAGGACCAGGAGAAGGTGACTGGAAAAGTCCAAGTCAAATAATCCCAAGTAAAATATTTTGTCCTCGTCTGGATTCTGAGGTGCAAATTCAGTGCACTCGGCTGCGGCATACACACAGTGGGCTGGCAAGGGCTTACCTTACAGAGCTGCCTGCTGCACTCTTCTGGGCAAACAAGGCATCCACTGAAGAAAACTGGCCCAGCTTTTAATGAAAAATAAAAGTAGGATGCAATGAAAAGCCCTTCTAAATATAAACTCTCTTAGCCCAAGAAGCCAGCCTAAGCTTAGCACAAGGACCTTAATGAGTTTTAGTAACTATCTATTAGCCCATCTGAAAAACCACCACGGAAGCCCCTTGGCCTGTGAGATGCGAGAGTCTGTCCAAGACAAAGGACCAAGGAAACAAAGAGCAACTCAAGCCCTGGAAAACCCTTTTGCTAAACAACATGTAATTTCAAAATTACTTCAAAGCTGCTATTTACACAAAATAAACTACCATTGTATAAAAAGAAAATTGGAACAGAAGATAATCCTGATAACAAGCATTCCCTGCTTTAGACTAAAACTGAAACCAGTAAGACAAGAAAAAAGACTAAAAAGGAAAGTTCTAACTTTTGTGAATCCAGAATCACGCAAGTAAGAAATGCATTTCAGGGGAGACGCCACCAATGACCGACCATCGTGAGCTCAAAATCATTTAGGGCTCAGAAATATCAAAGAAACTTGATTTTCCCTAGTGATTTAATACCAAATATTTCAATTACCCAAAAAAGGGAAAACTAAAACTTGTCCAGGGGATGATCAAAGAAAGACTCAGAGGGAATCACTGCCTCCACTTTCTGCCCTATAATCACAAGATGGAGAAGACGCTACCAGAAGGGCATTTCTCAGGCAAGGCCAGACCAGGGGCAGCTGGTCTGATTCTCCACTAAATAGAGAAGGAAAATTAGGCGGTGCCTTAATTGACCAACGGCTCCTAGACTCTACTGCACAGCAGCATCACCTGATTAAAAGTCTCAATACACAGGTCAGCACCTGGGCTTGGAAACCAGAAGTAGCAGATGTTTAAATCTCTTCAGGTGAGTCTAATGTGCAGCAAAGGCAGCGCCATGGGACTACATGGCATATACTGAGCTACAATCACAAAGAACAGCAAGAAAACCAGCAAACCCACTGAGTACATAGCCACAAGCCCAAAGTTTATCAGAAGTGGAAGTCTGCACAGAAAGAGCTGTAATCTTGGTAAAAACAGAAGAAAAGAAACTACCGTGTATGAAAATATTCTCTCTTTATGCCAATCTATCCCAATGAGAAAAAGCAATTTTTACCCAGTCTCCAAATGTTTTTCTGCTGTCATACCAAGAAAGGATATACCATCTTTGATTGCACAGTGAGTCAAAAGAATAGAACTATCAACACAGTACTAAAGGGTTTTTCTAAAATAGAACTACCAACACAGTACTAAATGACTTCTCTAAAACAGAACTAACACAGTACTAAATGGATTTTCTAGAATAGAACCAACTGGTGGCTCACACCTGTAATCCCAGCACTTTGGGAGGCTGAGGTGGGTGGATAACGTGAGGTCAGAAGTTAGAGACCAACCTGGTCAACATAGTAAAACCCCATCTCTACTAAAAGTACAAAAAAATTAGTCGGGCATGGTGGGGCATGCCTCTAATTCCAGCTACTCGGGAGGCTGAGGCGGGAGAATCGCTTGAACCCAGGACGCAAAGGTTGCAGTGAGCTGAGATTGAGCCACTGCACTCCAGCCTGGGTGACAGAGAAAAACTGTTTCAAAAAACAAAACAAACAAACAAAAAACTAACAACACTGTGTTGAATGGCTTTTCTAGAGCTACCAATATAGTACTAAAGGGCTTTTCTAGAATAAAACTAGCAACACAGTACTAAAGGGCTTTCCTAGGCCACAGAAGCCTTTGTGGTTCACAGAACTTCATTTACCTTCACTTCCCTCCTCTTCGACACAAATCTGAAAAAGTGCAAAGAATGGTGATATCAGGAAGCCTAAATACCACAAATTGAAGAAAGAAAATTTGTTGAAAGAGAAGTAATGCCTTATGAAAGCTGAAGGACTATCTTCTTATGAGCTCTTAAACAGATTTTTTTCATAGGATGACAGAGACTATGTTCAGGATGATAAAACATGGCCAGTTTCTAAAGGTATTTGGTTTGTAGAGGGACCTGATTTTGAAATTTTAATTATACTAAAACAATGCTATTCAGTGACAAATTTAGACCAATAAGGACTATACAGGAATATTAAATTTTATCTGGCTGGGCAGAGTGGCTCCTGCTTGTAATCTCCGCATTTTGGGAGGCCAAGGCAAGAGGATCACTTGAAGCCAGAAGTTTGAGACCACCCTCGGCAACATAGTGAGACCCTGTCTCCACAAAAGTATATTTAAAAAAAATTTTTTTTGGCAAGGCATAGTGGCTCATGCCTATAATCCAGGCACTTGGGGTGGGAGGCTGAAGTGGACGGATCACTTGAGGTCAGTAGTTCAAGACTAGCCTAACCAACATGGCAAAATCCCATCTCCACTAAAAATACAAAAATAAGCCTCGCATGGTGGCATGCACCTGTAGTTCCAGCTACTTGGGAGGCTGAGGCAGGAGAATCGCTCCAGGAGATGGAGGTTGCAATGAGCTGAGATCACGCCACTGCAATCCAGCCTAGGCAACAGAGCAATGCTCCATCTCAGAAAAAAAAAAGAGCCTGGCCAAGATGGTGAAGCCCTATCTCTACTAAAACTTCAAAAATTAGCCGGGTGTGGTGGCAGGCGCCTATAATCCCAGCTACTCGAGGGGCTGAGACAGAAGAATCACTTGAACCCAGGCAGCAGAGATTGCAGTGAGCAGAGACTGCGCCACTGCATTCCAGCCTGGGCGACAAAGTGAGACTCTGTCTCAAAAATTTAAAAAAAAAAAAGATTAAGATCTTAATTATCTGAAACTCAAATGTAAATAATTTTTTAAGGCCGGGAGCAGTGGCTCACACCTGTAATCCAAACATTTTGGAGGCCAAGGCGGGCAGATCACCTGAGGTCGGGAGTTCAAGACCAGCCTGACCAACATGGTGAAACCCCATCTTTAAAAAAATAATAATAATTTTTTAAAAACCTTATTCAACATCTATAATATTTTAATTAAAGTAGCTGCTAGGTTAGCAAAAGGGCCATACAGAATTTCAACATTTAATCTCTCATAATTTGGATTATAAATTCAGAACTGTCCAAATTTCATAAAGGCATCTTAAAGTATTCAACTTTAAGATTACAGTATTACTTCTTATAACTTAATAGTAGTACAAATTATTTGAAAATTTATTTTAAACAATTAAATGGATTACTCTCTGGCTAAATGTTAACATTTGCAGTACAAAGAGAAATAGGATCTTTGGAAATGATTCATTCTTATTATATTTTATCCCTTATTAGCTTTGATTTCCAGTCTACTAAAGCAACATTTACAGCAATTATTTCTAATCCTCTGAAACACCAAAAGAAAGGTGTATAAATGGGCCAGGAGCAGTGGCTCATGCCTGTAATCCCAGCACTTTGGGAGGCTGCGGTGGGTGGATCACCCAAAGTCACAAGTTCAAGACCAGCCTGGCCAACATGGGGAAACCCCATCTCTACTAAAAATACAAAAATTAGCTGGGTGTGGTAGCAGATGCCTGTAATCACAGCTACTCAGGAGGATGAGGCAGGAGAATCGCTTGAATCTGGGAGGCAGAGGCTGAAGTGAGCCAAGATCACATCATTACACTCCAGCCTGGGCCACAAGAACGAAACTCCATCTCAAAAAAGAAAAAAAAAAGATGTATAAATGAACAAATTAACAATACAAAAAAAAGGGCACAAGAATTTTCTTCATGAGTGTGTACTAAACCCATGTAATCATCAGTATTGGAGCCTGCAGGGAAAATGACCTGTCACCTACTTTCTCAATCGATGTCTTCTTGCTTTGCTCATTTCCTTGTTTAGATCTTGAACCTCCATCTTCTACATGTGCTCTCTTTGGTTGGTTCTGCTTCAGTTTTTGCGCCCATGATGTTATAAATTTACTATTTAAGAAGAGAAAAACAAAATTATCTTTTTTTTTTGAGACAGAGTCTTGCTGTGTTGCCCAGGCTGGAGTGCAGTGGTGCAATCTCAGTTCACTGCAACCTCCATCTCCTAGGTTCAAGAAATTCTTGTGCTTCAGCCTCCTGAATAGCTGGGATTGCAGACGCACCACCACTTCCAGCTAATCTTTGTATTTTTAGTAGAGATGGGGTTTTGCCATGTTGGCCAGACTGGTCTTAAACTCTTGACCTCTGCCTGCCTCAGCCTCCCAAAGTGCTGTGATTACAGGCATGAGCCACCATGCTGGGCTCCAAAATTACTTTCTTTAGAGACTGTACTTCACACAAATACTGTACTTCACACATAAAGCTAACCACCAGTAGATACTGTGTCAGTGGAAAATGCTTTCCGGTTTTTTTTGGCAGGGGATCCTGTCACTCAGGGTAGAATGCAATCACAGCTCACTGCGGCCTTGACCTTCCTCAGCTCAGGTGACCCTCCCACCTCAGCCTCCTGAGTAGCTGGGACCACAAGCGGGAACCACCATACCCAGCTAATTTTTATATGTTTTTTTGTAGAGACAGGGTCTTGCCATGTTGCCCAGGCTGACCTCAAACTCCTGGGCTCAAGTGATCCACCTGCTTCAGCCTCCCAAAGTGCTGGGATTACAAGCATGAACCACTGTGCCCAGCCAGTTGTTTTTTCTAATAGTGGTAAGATAATGAATTTTTATTAATTCACCTACATTACTTTTTTCAATTTATTATCAAAGGCAAAGTAAGCAAAAAGACTAACAGTGACTAATATTACACAAAGTCTGTAGCCACATACTAGAACAAAAACCACCACATTTGCCCTTCCAAGTGCTAAATATATATCTACAATGAGAGCATATTTGTTGGCACAAATCAATCATTATACTTGAACGTAGATAAGATTTGTGTTGCTTTAGGTGACACAATTCAGAGATATAAAACTAAAAAATTAGGAAAATTTTTAAGGATTATTTGTTTTACAAAAATTAAGCCACAGTTTATAAAAAGTCTCCTATGTCATGAAATGTCATTACATTTATAAAAATTCTTCTTACACATAAAAAACATTCAGGCCAGGTGAGGTGGCTCAGGCCTGTAATTCCAGCACTTTGGGAAGCTGAGGTGGGCAGATCACCTGAGGTCAGGTGTTCAAGACAAGGCGGGCCAACATGGCGAAACCTCATCACTACTAAAAACACAAAAATTAGCTAGGCATGGTGGTATGCACCTGCAGTCCCAGCTACTCAGGAGGCTGAGGCAGGAGAATTGCTTGAACCCAGAAGGTGGAGGATGCAATGAGCTGAGAACGCACAACTGCACTCCAGCCTAGATGACAGAGTGAGACCCCAACTCAAAACAAAACAAAAACAAACACATTTGGCAGAATACAGACTAGACAAAAGAAAACATAAAACTGGGGTCAGCCACCATGGCTCACACCTGCAATCCCAGCACTTTGGGAGGCTGAGCTGGGCAGATCACCTATGGTCAGGAGAGATACCAGCCTGGCCAACACAGTGGAACTCTGTCTCCACTAAAAATACAAAAATTAGCGGGGTGTGGTTGTACACACCTGTAGTCCCAGCTACTCAGGAGGCTTAAGGCTGGAGAATAACTTGAACCACAGAGGCAGAGGTTGCATTGAGCTGAGATTGCACCACTGCACTCCAGCCCGGGAGACAAAGCAAGACTCCAACTCAAAACACACACAAAAAAACATAAAATTGGGTAAGCCTGTATGTAATTTTCAGTTTCAGCTGGACATGGTAGCATAGTCTAGGACTACTCGGGAGGATCACTTGAGCCCAGGAATTCTAGGCTGCAGTGAGCTATGATTGCACCACTGCATATCAGCTTGGGCAACAAAGCAACACCCCCTACCTTTAAAAAAAAAACTGTTCAAATTACATGAACATGTGTGACAACCTTCCACTAATAATACAGTCCTGTTTGCTAAAAATATCTTTTCTATTTTCTGGAAAGGCTTCCCACCTTAAGAGTTTCGTAGTCTTGGCTGGGTGCAGTGGCTCACGCCTGTAATCCCAGCACTTTGGGAGGCTGAGGCGGGCAAATCACGAGATCAGGGGTTCGAGATCAGCCTAGCCAGTATGGTAAAACCCTGTCTCTACTCAAAATACAAAAAAAAATTAGCCAGGCATAGTGGCACACGCCTGTAGTCCCAGCTACTTGGGAGGCTGAGGCAGGAGAATCGCTTGAGCCCAGTATGCAGAGGTTGCTGTGAGCCAAGATCATGCCATTGCACTCCAGCCTGGGTGACAGAGCAAGATGCCGTTTCAAAAAAAAAAAAAGAAAGAAAAAGAGTTTAGTCTTTTTCAACATTACAGATGGGAAGAAAGTCAGCGTCATTAGAATATAGTATGCCTTTAATTGCTTCAATTTCCCAGGGCTTAAAAAAAAGAATATAGTATGCTTTATTTCAGTGTTCTATAGGCAACAAACTGATAAATGTTCAAATACATCTCATTCTATTATAGTCCATTAAAAGGAACTTTATCTACTAGATTCTAAATGTATAAACTTCCTTCAAATGATGGAAATTCTACTTACCTATTTGTTTTCTCACTGTATACTTCAGAAACCTTATTTTCACCAAGAAAATTATGTTCAAATTCACCAGGAAAAAGGGGAACATCTTCCCTTAGAGATGCACAACACTCTTCAGGAGTCTGTATATAAAAACTCTCATTTTTCACATCATCTACAAGTGAATCGGCCGGCACCACAGATGCTACATACTGTCCTTTGGGAACATCTACTTGCTCCATGAACTCCTTAGGGTCTTGAGATTTGTATGGATTTAATTCTGAGATACAAAAGGTACCATACCCACTGCTCACTGAACTACTATCCACATTGCAGTCTAGTTGTGATGTGGACATTTCTTGCTGCATTTCAGGTTCTTTGGATTCAGGATAACTGATAACAGATTCATTTTTCTCACTGCTTTCAGAAAAAAAACCCATTTGACTTTCTGAAGGTACTTGTTTGCTTGAAGAATTTCTATCACAGGAAGTCCAGGATAGACTGGTCTGTAATTTGACTAAATGTTTTATCTCCTCCTGTGTATGCTGGAAATAAAAAGTTATAGATTTGGGTAAGAAAGTATATTAAACATCATATTTTTATGACTGTTACAAGAATACCATGTCTCAAAATATGATGAGATGTTATTCTAAATGATAATACTATGCTTTATCTTTAGTTTATAAACAAAATTGAGGCCAAGTGTGGTGGCTCACACCTGTAATCCCAGCACTTTGGGAGGCCCAAGCAAGTGGATCACTTGAGGTCAGGAGTTCAGAGACCAGCTTGGCCAACATGGTGAAACTCTGTCTCTACTAAAAATTAGCTGGGCATGGTGGTATGTGCCTGTTATTTCAGCTACTCAGGAGGCTGAGGCAGCAGAATTGCTTGAACCCAAGAGGCGGAGGTTGTAGTGAACTAAAATGGTGTCACTGTACGCCAGCCTGGGTGACAACAGAGTGAGACCTTGTCTCAAAAAAAAAAAATTTTTTTTTTTATAATGTATTTTCTTACAAATATAAAAAAGGAGGCTGGGCATGGTGGCTCATGCCTGTAATCCCAGAACTTTTGGAGGCCAAGCCAGGCAGATCACAAGGTCAGGAGTTCAAGACCAGCCTGGTCAACAGGGCAAAACCCCATTTTTACTAAAAATACAAAAATTAGCCAGGGCTGTTGGTGGGTGCCTGTAATCCCAGCTACTCAGGAGGCTGAGGCAGGAGAATCACTTGAACCAGGGAGGCAGAGGTTGCAGTGAGATAGATAGATATAGATAGACAGATAGATAGATAGATGAAATCAATGTAAATGACAACTTACTTGAATTTGGTTGTGAAACTTCTCCTGCTGGGCAACTATCTGTTCTTGGCATTGTTTTTCCACCAAATTGAATAGCTGTAACCACCTGGTCTATTAAATTATAAAACGTTTGTTAAAAATAATTTCCTGACTTAACGTTTCAGAGAACAATTCCTCCAGTATAAAAGAGTCCTTTTTAGGTCATGATCCATCCTGACTCCCAAGAGCCATCAGCACTCTCATAACGAGAGTATGCCAGTGCGTCACACCAAGGGAGCAAGGAGTTCTACAGAAGGCTACATTCAGCCTCAAGGCTAGAAGACTTTCAGCCGCAGACCGTATGCAGCAATATACAACATCAGGAAGTGGTTATGAAAACTGCCTGCCCTGCGCAAAGCCTTTCAGCATCTTTCCACTCCTAATCTCTCCTTAGAGGGCCCTGCATTGTCTGGCTCGCACACACCTCCCCACTTCATCCAGCCCTCTGTGCCTTGCCGGCTACACACCTGCCTCATGGGCATCCCGTGTTCTTGAGCATGCCAAAACTGTCTCCCACCTCACAGCTGAGCACCTGCTGTGCCCGCCACCTGGCGAGCTCTTGCACAGCTCTCACCATGACTGCTGCATTCCACCCTACAATTTCAGTCTAATTGTCATCTTCTCAAAACACGCTAACAGTTCTTTTCTTGTCATCCCATTTATTTCCTTCACAGCATTTGCCACATCAGAAAGTCTATTTGTTCACTTTGTGAATTCCGTCTCCTATCCCTGCCCCACTCTAACTCAAAGCTCTCCACTGAAAACTTTTGGGGTCCTGGACAAATTAATTTGTACCTCAGTTTCCAAATTTATAAAATGGAAATAATAACACCTCATAGGTAGCTAAGATGATTAAGTTTTATTTATTTATTTATTTTTGAGACAGAGTCTCTTGCTCTGTCACCCAGGCTAGAGTGCAGTGGCATGATTTGAGCTCACTGCAACCTCCACCTCCCAAGTTCAAATAATTCTAGTGCCTTAGCCTCCCAAGTAGCTGGGATTAGAGGCGTGTGTCACCACATCTGGCTAATTTTTGCATTTTTTAGTAGAGACACGGTTTCACCATGTTGGTCAGGCTGGTCTTGAACTCCTGACCTCAAGTGATCTACCTGCCTTGGCCTCCCAAAGTGCTGGGATTACAGGCCTAAGTTTTAAAGTTAAATATGATTGAGTGATCTCCATGGGGAAGGAACTGCATATTGGAAATCTGTGAGGTCACAGTCATGACAAAGCTGGGGGGACATCACTGGCACTTAGTGGGCAGGGTCGAAGCATGCAAATCATAGAGCAGTCCCCCACGATGAAGAATTGTCCTGTGTCCATTTTACATTACAAAACAATAAATATTTTGCATAGTATTCATATCACCAAAACAAACAAGTTTGTTTCAAAATCTCATGAGAAGTTGGTCACCCTTTCAGAAAAGCATGTCACCAATGGAGGTGCTGTCCACAATATCTGGATCATCAACACACCATAGCTGTATCGACCTGTGTTTAGCTGCTGAATTCACAGCAAGTCTACATACAGGTAAACACAACTACTTCATTATGTCTTCTAATGAACATGTACCTGACATGTATATATCCAAGTACATATTCTTTTACTATAAATAACTTTTATTTCTCCTTTATGTCACATTTAGGATAGTATACTGATTTTTTAAAGTGGTTGCAGGTAGGTTATATTACCTATGAATTTCATTTCAGGATTATATAAATTGATGTTATTTTGAAAACTGTTATAAAAAGAGAGCTCAGAGACTGGGCACAGTGGCTCATGCCTGTAATTCCAGCACTCTGGGAGGCCAAGTTGGATGGATCATTTGAGTTCATGAGTTCAAGACTAGCCTAGGCAACATAGCAAAACCTTGTCTCAACAAAAAATACAAAAATTAGCTGGGCGTGGTGGTATGTACCTGTAGTCTCAGCTACTTGGGAGGGTGAGGTAGGAGAATGGCTTGAGCCCAAGAGGTTGAGGGTGCAGTGAGCAGAGATTGTGCCACTATACTTCGACCTGGACGACAGAGTGAGACCCTATTTCAAAAAAAAAAAAAAGAGAGAGAGAAAGAAACAAAGAAAAGGAAGAAAGAAAGAGAGAAAAGGGAGGGGAGGGGCCAGTTCAAATGTTAAAAGATGGCAATGGCTACTTCACATTCCAACACAAAAATCTGCCCTGGAGCAGGTTGGATTAGGAAAAAAAAAATCTGTATCTTAAATTCACAAATATATTCTGATCCTGACTTAAGATGATGATGTCAAAAAAAAATGTTGATTTCAAATTATTGAAAGTAACAATTTGGCCAGGCGCGGTGGCTCACACCTGTAATCCCAGCACTTTTGGAAGCCAAGGTGCTTGGATCACGAGGTCAAAAGATTGAGACCATAATGAAATCCCGTCTCTACTAAAAAATACAAAAATTAGCTGGGCGTGATAGCGCGTGCCTGTGGTCCCAGCTACTCAGGAGGCTGAGGCAGAAGAATTGTTTGAACCCAGGAGGCGAAGGTTGCAGTGGGCCGAGATCGCGCCACTGCACTCCAGCCTGGCGCCTGGCGACAAAGCAAGACTCTGTCTCAAAAAAAAAAAAAAAGAAAAGAAAAGAAAGTAACAATTTCTAGTTAAACACAGATTTTCCATAAGTTAAACCACATTGTGGCAATGCCTCATTTGTCCCAAAGCATGTTAATTTGGGTATCAAAAGCTAATGAAGGCCCTGCATGGTAGCTCATGCCTGTAATACCAGCACTTTGGGAGGCCAAGGTAGGCAGATCACCTAAGGTCAGGAGTTTGAGACCAGGCTGGCCAACATGATGAAACCCCATCTCTTTTGTAATTTTGTAAAAATACAAAAATTAACTGGGCATGTTGGCACACACCTGTGATCTCAGTTATTCAGGAAACTGAGCCAGGAGAATCACTTGAACCCAGGATGCAGAGGTTGCAGGGAGCTGAGATTGGGCCACTGCACTCCAACCTGGGCAACAGAGCAAGGCTCTGTCTCAAAAACAAACAAAGAAACAAAAAGCTAATGAGTAGATAAATTAGGGGAAACATTTAATACACTTAATAAAACATTCCATTTTTAATCGTATTTGCATGGGCATTTCTAAAGGTCTTTCACATTTGTGCATACTGATTGTTACATCTAAACAAAAAAGTATATAAACTGAAAACTCAATTTTTTAAACATTTGGTAATACTTTTTTATAATTTCAATAATTATGGATAATGAATATAAATAATTACACTTAGCAGTTGCTACTGAATTTTTAAATCAGGTAATCTTTCATTTTGCTTACTCTACATTCTTAAAAATAACACAAATTATGCCTCTGAAACTATAATTAATGTTTAAAACAAGATCTAGTGCTTTCTAAGAATTGATAATGATTTATACATTTCTTTTTTTTGAGACAGAGTCTTGTTCTGTAGCCAGGCGCCAGGCTGGGGTGGCATGATCTCGGCTCACTGCAACCTCCGCCTCCTGGGTTCAAGCAATTCTCCTGTCTCAGCCTCCCGAGTAGCTGGGACTACAGGCGTGCGCCACCAAGCCCAGCTAATTTTTGTATTTTTAGTAGAGACGGGTTTTCACCACGTTGGCCAAGATGGTCTCAATCTCTTGACCTCGTGATCCACCCGCCTCGGCCTCCCAAAGTGCTGGGATTACAGGCGTGAGCCACTGTGCCTGGCCTGGTTTATACATTTCTATTAAAAAAACTATCAAATCCAACCTTAGGAAAGTCTATCTTGAGCATTCTTCTATGAAACAAAATCTATATATAAGTATTCTCTCTTTAAAAAAAAAAAAAAAAAACACAGAGTGGGTCTTGCTATGTTGCCCAAGCAGTTCACAAATTCCTGGGCTCAAGCTATCCTCCACCTCTGCCTCCCTAAGTGCTGGGATTACAGCTTCTCTTTTTTAATATATATATAGAGGCAGGGTCTCACTCTGTCACCTAAGCTGGAGTGCAGTGCTGTGATCTCATTGCAACCCCGACCTCCTGAGTTCAAGTGATCCTTCCACATTAGCCTCCCAAATAGCTAGGACTATAGACACCATGCCACCATGCCCAGATAATTTATTTATGTATTTATTTTTGTAGAGACAGGGTCTCGCTATGTTGCCCAGGCTGGTCTCAAACTCCTGGCCGCAACCAATCCTCCCACTTGGCCACCTAAAGTGCTAGGATTATAGGTGCGAGCCACTGTGCTCAGCCATGTAAGTATTCTTTTAACTGTTAAATTTTTATATCCCAATTTACCCTATGAATCAAAGAAAGAACCACTGATCTGAAAACAATAGAATGCAAGGTATCACAGCTGAATATAATAAGGTACTAAATAGAAGCTTAAATTTATAATTAGAACATTGAAAATATTTCAAAGTGGATTTAGGTTTTTCAAAATGATGACAATTCCATTAAGATACTAACAACATTATAATTAGTAACAATTTTAATAATTCTGGGATTCTTGGCTTCTGAATAATGTTTTAGTTCATATTTAATATACAAATTAGTTATGTCTAATCAGTAATATATTGTTAAAAAATATTTTTGATCACCTTTTTCCCATTCATTCAATATCATTCCCAAATTAATATACTTGACAACTTTAGCATTAACTTAAAGTGTATGCTCTTCAGGACATAAATTTCTAAGAATTTAGAGTTTAGTAGAGGTATGTTTTAATATAACTATCTTAAAATTCCAAAAATAAAACAAAATTAGATACCTCACAGTTTTTCCAAAGTTCCGAATCAGTCTTTCCACTGTTTTGTAGCTCCTGCATTAAAGAAGTTAAGACTTCAACTGTACCTTGAATTACGGATGGTCTGGTCTTCCCTGAGAAAGAGGATACCCCATTTGTACTAAGGTGGGGACTACTTCTGTTGAAACATAAATAATTCAAATGGTTTTCTTTATTCTATCAAAGTGTTGAATAATTCAGCAGTTCAAGATTTAGCAGAGCAGTACAAAACCACTGATATTTTATCCTTCTAATGGCACCTCATTTGTTGAAAATCTGATCACAAGTTGGTCCATAAAAGGAAAAAGGCAGTAAAAAGACTGCACTGTATTCTTTTTAAGAACACAACAGAAAGACCTTCTCCAGAAGTGAGGGTACACTCCAAAGGATCGGCAGAAAATAAAAAAAAGTCTGTGCTAAACAATAAGATTAATTTCCATCTTCTCTGATCTCAGCTATGCCAGAGGATTATTTCTCCCTCTTTAAGAACAGCCCTTCATTGTGCAGTGGGGATTCTTTCTCCACTGCCCCGAATGACAGTCAAATCTTGTTCATTGGATGTCCTTAATTTGGTGTGATAAGTTGATGCTTATCTCTGCACTATCTCTGAATAAAAGTTGTGCCAAGCAAATTAGCAGCAAATATTCAGGACTTAGCCTACTCAGTATATAAAACAGCACTGATTCTTTCTAGGAGTATTGCTTTTCCCAACTTCAGGTAAGTTATTTCAGATTTCTTTTATAAACACACAGTGTATTTCAGAACATTAAAATGTACTTAAAATCTAGTCACCAAAAGATCATTTTCATTTATTTCCTGCTTGATATCCTGCTTTCTTTCACAAAGAATTTTTTTTAAATAAATGAAAATAACAGTAAAATAACAGGACCAGTGAAAATATTAATAAAAGTTCAAAGGAAAGAACATATGTTGTCAGTAAAGGACTTTACATAGCTGTAATAATCGCCTTTAAATGTGGCCAGTTTAACTGTCAGTCACAATAAAAAGGGAGACAAGTTTAATTGCCTAATTTTCACTAGCAAGGCACAGTTAGGTTCCTCCACCCAAATCAAACACTGTGTTCTAACAGGAATATCTTCTAGAACTGTACTTTAAAGGGACCACTGGTGGGCATGGTAGCTCACGCCTGTAATCCCAGCACTTTGGGAGGCCAAGGTGGGCAGATCACGAGGTCAGGAGTTCAACACCAGCCTGGTCAACATGGTGAAACCCCGTCTATACTAAAAATACAAAAATTAGACAGGCATGGTGGCGGGCATCTGTAATCTCAGCTACTCAGGAGGCTCAGACAAGGGAATCGCTTGAAACCAGAAGATGGAGGTTGCAGTGGGCCGAGATCATGCTATTGCACTCCAGCCTGAGTGACAGAGTAAGCCTGTCTCAAAAAAAAAAGGGGACCACCAAGTAATACAAGAACCAAAATGCGTGGCCAACTTTTAGCAAGTGCATATAGATTACTGTAGGACCATTTCCTGTGCTTTTTAACATTTCCTTTTCTCATTTTATTTCATATGCTGCTTTGTTTTTTACAACTCCCCACCCCCATTGTCTTACATACTCTTGTAGGCTGCCTTAAATCCTTCTGAAAAGGGCAGAGAATTAACAATTTTTTAAGTAATGTATTTATTTATAATATACAATTTCTTCAAGACCTACTGTATTTAAAGCTCCTTGCCTCTTTTTTTTTTTTTTTGAGATGGAGTCTCGCTCTGTCACCCAGGCTGGAGTGCAATGGCGTGCTCTCGGCTCACCGCAACCTCTGTCTCCTGGGTTCAAGCGATTCTCCTGCCTCAGCCTCCCAAGTAGCTGGGATTACAGGTGCGTGCCACCACACCCGGCTAATTTTTGTATTTTTAAGTAGAGATGGGGTTTAACCATGTTTATCAGGCTGGTCTCAAACCCCTGACCTCATGATCCACCCGCCTCAGGCCTCCCAAAGTGCTGGGATTACAGGCGTGAGCCACCACATCCAGCTAGCTCCTTGCCTCTTTACCAGTAAGGCCCCAAAACTGCTGTGTTTTCCTTTCTTGTACCTGCTGTTTATAGATACTCTCTCTAACAGTCTTTGCCTCTTTGCTGTTTCTACACTACTATAAATTTAAGAACCAAATAACCAAGCTTGTCAGACTATGTGCAAATTGAGAGTAAGCAGGCTCTGATGAGAAACAAACTAACCATGATCTGTGTTAAGACCATTGAAAAATAGAAACAAACCGATCATGGGATAGCTTAAAAATAAAATGCATTTTAAAAAAATAAATAAAATGCATAAAACACACTTTGATGACATCTATTTAGTCCACTATTTTGTCTACTTAAGAGTCTGTTTCTGTCTTAACTTCCTCATACTCAACTTTATTTATTTATTTATTTATTTTAAAGAGACAGGGTCTCGCTATGTTGCCCAGGCTGGAGTGCAGTGGCTATTCACAGGCATGATCCCACTACTGATCAGCACGGGAGTTTTGACCTGCTCCGTTTCCGACCTGGGCCAGTTCACCCCTCCTTAGGCAACCTGGTGGTCCCCCGTTCCCAGGAGGTCACCATATTGATGCCGAACTTAGTGCAGACACCCAATCGGCATAGTGCACTACAGCCCAGAACTCCTGGACTCAAGCGATCCTCCAGCCTCAGCCTCCGGAGTAGCTGGGACTACAGGCACCCGCCACCGTCCCTGGCGATACTCAACTTTAATTGCTACTTCCCACCCACATTGGTAAAGGACTTTTGCAACATAAAACATCACTTGTTCCATTAATTTAAAAATGTAGAAATAATATTTAGGCAACTAAATGTTAAAGACATGTTTGTAATTTACTAAAAACAAAAACAAAAAAAGTATAAAGGAAACTACAATAACAAAACATGTTCTTTTTCAGAATGCTTCCCATGCAAAAGTACATATCTCTGGGAAAAATGAAAAACACGAAAAGACTACATCTATTCCTGACTTAAACAACTATCCCTAAACATTCTTTTTTTTTTTCAAGACAGAGTCTCGCTCTGTTGCCCTGGCTGGAGTGCAGTGGCGCAATCTTGGCTCACTGCAACCTCCGCCTCCCGGGTTCCAGAAAATCTCCTGCCTCAGCCTCCTGAGTAGCAAGAATGACAGGCACACACCACCGCACCCAGCTAATTTTTATATTTTTAATAGAGATGAGGTTTCACCATGTTAGCCAAGCTGGTCTCCAGTTCCTGGCCTCAGGCGATCCATCTGCCTCGGCCTCCCAAAGTGCTGAGATTATAGGCATGAGCCACCACGCCTGGCCTCCCTGAATATTCTTAATGATAGGTTAAAAAATAATAATGGCCAGCGCAGTGCCTCACACCTGTAATCCTAGCACTTTGAAAGGCCAAGGCAGGCAGATCACAAAGTCAAGAGATCAAGACCATCCTGGCCAACACTGTATAACCCCATCTCTACTAAAAATACAAAAATTAGCTGGGTTTGGTGGCATGCACCTGTAGTCCAAGCTACTGGGGAGGCTGAGGCAGGAGAATCGTTTGAACCCAGGAGGTGGAAGTTGCAGTGAACCGAGATGGTGCCAATGCACTCCAGCCTGGCAACCAGGCAAGACTCTGTCTCAAAAATAATAATAATTCAAATCAGTAACTATGACATTATTTTCTCAAAAATAATAATAATTCAAATCAGTAACTATGACATTATTTGGATAAGTTGGTAAACCTATGCAAATAAAGTTATTCTGATTTGTTACATTTTAAAAAACCTCATTCTTACCTATCAGTATTTAAGTTCAGGCCAAGAAAATGAGAATTTTTATCAGATTCTACTGATGAAGTTTTGTGTAAGGTTTTCACCAAGTCAAATTCTTCCACAGTGTACAGAAATTGTTATGCTCTTTTATTTGAAAATAGAGGTTCCTGGACTGTTTGAGGAAACTGAATCTGTGTCATCTTCAGAGGCTTCATCGTCTACTGGCATTTTCAGTGGCTAACATTCAGAACTGTGAATATCCTAAACTTCCAAGGGAGTCTGAAAATGAATGGGGAAAAAAATACTACTATGAAAAGCCACTAATCCTAGCAATTGTTTTTTCATAACTTTGGAAACCTTGACTTCTTTCACACAGACCTCCATTAAGGATAGCAACAGTATTCATAATAATTGAAATGTAGAAACCACCCAAATGTCCATCAATGGATAAATGGATAAACGAAGCATATCTGTGGAATAGGATTCAGTCATAAAAAGGAACGACTCACTGACACATGCTACAACATAGATGAACACTGAAGATACTATGCTAAGTAAAAGAAGCCGGTCACAAAAGACCACAGACTATGATTTCATCAATATGAACTATCTTGAATAGGCAAATTAATAGACAAATGGCTGCCAGGAGCTGGGGAAAGGACAAAATGGGAGTGATTGCAGTTGGTAAGGAGTTTCTTTTTGGGGTGATAAAAACTTCTGGAATTAGATATTGGTGATAGCTGAAAAATCTTGTGAACTAAAACCCACTGAACTGTACACTTTTAAAAGGCTGAATCTGGCCAGGTGTAGTGGCTCACGCCTGTAATCCCAGCACTTTGGGAGGCCAAGAGGGGCGGATCACCTGAGGTCGGGAGTTTAGGACCAGCCAGACCAACATGGAGAAACCCCGTCTCTACTAACAGTACAAAATTAGCCAGGCATGGTGGCGCATGCCTGTAATCCCAGCTACTTGGGAGGGTGAGGCAGAAGAATCGC